>KZ308123.1:2010657-2285428 GCA_000376725.2 Ladona fulva | reverse complement strand
GCCCTGGCACGGTATTTTCATCCTTTTGGGCCGTGTCAGGCCATCATTGGCGATGGATTCGTACGGGCTGCGGTATCCTTTTCCTTCCTGTTCCAACTCCTTTCACCTAACCAATAACCAATAGCGTATCGCTAGACGCGCTCGTACCTCAGGAGTGGCCGTAGCAGCCTACTGTCAGAGGAATCTCTTAAGTCGAAAAACTTAAGGGAGCGTTTGAACCGGCGTACCCGGTCAGGTAGCCTCAGCCGGGGCCGAGGACGACCTAAAGGCTCTGCCTCGTGTTGCCTCGTAAAAAAATAAACGTGTGGGGGACTTAGTTTCCCCTCCACGCATACTTTGGGGTCCACTGTCAAGAAGGACTATATTGACTCAATCAGTGACGAACTCACAGAACAGCTGAAGACTGCGAGCAAAGATTTTGTTTGGTTTTCTTTGGTCATCCAGGTGATGGCAAACCTTTTATGACAAGAATGCCGCATTTGATGAATGTAAAGCACTTGCGTGTCAATGTGATGCTCAACTATTGAATGAGATGCTGATATTATCTATTTTATTGTGTCAATGGTGGAATTAAGATATTGTTATCGACTAAAATAATCATTAATTATCGTTGCTAATGAGGAAACCCACTTTTAGTTACTCTGGGGCTTCATTTATTAAATGAAGAATATATAAGAAGGATAGTGTCGATAGAGTTCCGCTGAAAAATAATAGATTATCGGTCGGATATAGGATACACGATTTATATTTATTTTATATAATAAAATGAACAATTCCGTATTATATGCATAAATATGCATTATTCTGGGATAATTAGCTTCATATTTTCTTCTGATGGGTTTGCAATGAACTGAAGGAAATTAAGGGTGTGGGTTTCCAAAAAAGTCTAAAAACAAACTTACTTTGTAAGACATTTTATATTGTTGATGAATTTTTTTATGAAAGAAATAGTTGTATAATAATATAACCACTTTATTGCAAGTATCTTAGGTGCGTGTGTAAATACATATGTGTAAATCCAAAAAATTCAGCCTAATTAATATTGTAATTTAGATTTTGTAATTTGTATAACTATTTAGTATATGTATTAACTATCTAATGAACAATGTGACTGATCCTATACATACTTTGTCGTTGACCAATAAAATTATTATTATTATTATTTTAGGTAGAGATACAGTGTTTCGGTGACGGAAATAGAGAAGTCCACCTTGAAACGATACACCAATAGATTTAGCTTTCATCCTATTTACATCTCTCCCTATATAGTGAATCAGCTGAATCATTTTCCAGATTCACCTTTTCTAACTTTCTGATAAGAATATCCTAGAATTGTTTTTGCCTAAGGCATTTGGATTCCCCGGAAACTTCTCGAAACTTCCAGAACATACGCGCGGGTTTCGCTTCGCCACGTAAGATTTTCCGTTCCCTTCGATACCTCTGGTCTTCTGCCCGCGTACATTTCTCTCGAATGTTCTTCTTATTTTTGACTAATAGATTAATTACGTTGATTTCATTGAGCTGATACTGATAATATTAAGACGTAAATCTTTAGAAAGTGTCAGCATTAAGAGCAGTTATAATGAATTAGCCTCAGAATGTAAATATTACGAATTTATTCGTCTAAATATTGGAAATATAACCAAATAACAGTTCGACTAACTTTTTATTTATGATATTTAAAAGAACTAAAAATTCATTTTCCATTATTGCGTAGGAAATGTTTATTTCTTTAGCAAACGTCAGTTTTTGTTATGACAGGTTTCTTATTTTTTTATCTAAGAGATTTTTTAAAATTAATATTGCAATTGCGCGTTTTTCAGCGCAAAATGTTACCCATTTTTGTTTTGAATACTATCATAGGTAGGAAAAGAATGCAATGATCTTTTTACAGCTGTTTACATTTATCCTAAAGGGCTCAGAAATTCTGCGTGGCATTTTTTTCTTTATCCTCGTAATTGGTAATGGAAAATGAGTTGTGTATTACTAACAGCAATATGAGGGGCATTTTTACCTTATTTAAAGTATTAAAAGTATTTTAATTTTAAAGTATTAAAACCTTTAAGAAAGTTTTCTCGGGGTACAATCCGGGTTGTCTGGTGGATCGTCTCCAACGTTTTGGCTTCGCACTCCGAAGCCATCTTCATCCCTGGAGATGGCTTCGGGGTGTGAAGCCGAAACGTTGGAAACGATCAACCAGACAACCCGGCTTGTATCCCAAAAAACTTTCCTCATTGTATACGCCGAGAAAGAACCAGATCTTTCTATTAAAACCTTATTTTTAGCCATTTTGTATAACATTTTATTTATTATTTGTGTACATGTTAAAAACGGATCAGATTTAAAGTTATAATTTTTATTGAAGAAAATTTTAATTGAATTATACTCGTGTCCGTTATATATCGCTTGATTTATTCTGCTTCACAACTATTTATTGCGCCACCGCGTGATTTTTTAATAAAATTCAATTCCACAGCTTTCTTTGGTTACCGGATCTCATGATTTTTTTAAAGTAATGACATCCCTCCGCTTGATTAGTTTATTAGGGTCAAGGGAATTTCAATTTTCTCCTATATACCACAAGTTCACTCGCTTCATGGTTGAATTTTGATACTCCACTTCCCTCCGTTTCAATAGCATACCCATTGGTAATAATATGAAAAGTCGCTGAGCTCCGAAGCTGGTGGTTCTGTCAAACGACTTCGACCCCGTTGTAAACGCCAATTTTTTCGTTTCTTAAACAGGTTATTTGTATCAGAAATGTATCTCCATAAATACATTATTTAGATATTTTATAGAAATATTCCTTAAAATTCACATGGCTGTATTGCTATGGAAAACCCTCAGTATAACCCTTTAGATAATTAGTGTGACCTACATTTGAGTACTAATCAACCTTTATTTACATTTTTCGGCAACCTTGAATTAAAAGTGGGTTATTATGATAAAAGCAAAGGTACGCTTCCAAAACAGGTGTTGTTGATAAGAGGCCTTTGTTCGAATAATTAGCTCTTAAAGAGGAAAAGTTAGGCCAATAATTAGTAAAAATTCTTACATACACCTATAAGGCTTAATAGAATTTATTTATAGAAGTGTTCTCGAAGCGAGTACTATAAAAGCTACGAAGACACTATTTTAGAGAGGAATATATGTGGGGAAAAAGGGTGGTGTAATCGTGATACAGATTGCTAGGACACTCACGCGGGAATAGAATAACACGCATGTGTTACAAACAAAGACAGTTACCTTTTTGCGCGTTTGTTTATACTAGCTGTGAAATAACTTCCGTATCTTTTATACGTATAGATTGCTACAGCCATCTCAAATTCAGCTCAAACGCTTCGAGCAACCTGTTCCACAAAAATGGTCTTCTAGAATGTTCGTGACTCTAATACACCATTAGATTCAGCAAAGTTACGTTTTACGAGGAAAATTGGTTACAGTTAAGACTATGTAACACAAGATACACGTTGCTAGAATAATCTTATGTAATGATCTTTTTCTATAAGCCATGAATTTTTTAAATCAGTTGAAATTAAAATTTTCTAATAGCAGTATCTTAAACATACAGTAACACAGAAGTCACAAAATCCAGAAAACCACAAAAAACTACGTTTTTGGTGGTTTTCTGGATTTTGTGACTTCTGTTACACTTTGCCACCAGCGGCACTCCATTTATTCATACAGTAACACACATTTCAATAATACCTCGGAGCAATTATGTGTTTGAGAAATCGAATCCGAAGATTTAGAAACATTTCGTAACATAAAGGATGTAAATATACTTTTATCCTTGAACGTTTTCGAGCGTAATATTTTTCAGAAAATAAAGCAAATTAATATACATTTCATAGCAAGGATATATTTTTTTAATGTAAGTCATTTCAATTTTTAAATATTTAACTAAGGCAATAATAAATAAACTTTATGACACATCAGATATTAAGATTTAAAACCTTAGTTAAATGTCTTTGAAATTATAATCAAATATTGACAAAATCAAGTGATTTAACATTATATTTACGGGTTAAGTATTTGAGCTAAACATTTGTGCGTAAGAGATTACACTTACAGACTGAGCTTGACTGAGAATTAGGATCAGGAAAGTATCGTATCAGTGACATTGTTCAAAACGAGCTTGCTAACATGTGCTGCTTGCAAGTTATTTTTATTTGTATTTTTTTAAATCTTGAAACGGGTATAGAAAAGAGATATACTTCTTCCTCTACTCCAGAGGTTAGCAAATTCAGAACGGTATTTTTTCTCGAGAACATTTCGAGAATGTCTAAAATTATTTAACCAGCCATTATGTAAGCCAAAATATTACTAACTGGGTGCTTTCGGCCTTCATTTGGTGAAATTCTTTAGTAATATAAACATATTAACAAAAAATATTTATTTATACTACCATAAGGTTAAAAAATAGCGCATCGTAATCTGGGTTGCGTTTGTTTAATCACTTGGATAGTATAAATAAAAAGTTCTTCGTTTAATGTGTATTTTAAAAATATTACTTTCGGTGAATGATTGTGAATGAGGGTGTGGAAACTTTATAAAACTTGCTATTCTGCTGATTTTGTTTACATGATTTGTATTCAATTCATCTTTGAGGTGAGATCTTCGGCTGACCGCGATTTTATTTCAAAAGCATAATTTCATCCTCATACGCCACTCCCGCATTTTATAATTAAGTAATCACGTATTCTCCACACCAACTCACATAGCCCCATTGGTATCCTAGCAAGAAATCAGCCCAGTTGGCTAAACGGCGATAGCCTCTGCCAAAGATGTCGCGGGTTCGATTCTGGATCCAATGCCCTGAAATGCATTCAGAGGACACCCTCGCTCGCATCCATCATTCGGGAAGAAAGGGATCGGCTGCCCCATTCTCTTGTCTCTCTCCCTCGTCCTTAAGACTCCTTTTGGTATCGCCTCCCAAAAGGAGGGAAGGAATCCTCCAGGGGAGCGAGAAAGTTTAGAAAAAGCGTATTTATCACCCTCTTCTTTGGGGGCTCCAGAAAATTCCCCACTCCCCCCGCACCTGTCTCTCCCTCCAGCTTTCCTTCCTCTCCTCCCCCTCATCCGTACCCATCCCACGCCACACTAGCCTACTTTCCCCCCTTCCACGCGGATTCTGCTTGAACAACCCTTCGTTTCCCCTACGCCCCCTTCTCTTCTGCCTCCCCTCTCCCGCCGGCTTTGCCTCTCCGCACAGGTGAGCCGCTTCTTTGGACCTCAACAGCTCTCAGTCAGCTCCGCAGAGACTCGGGAGAGGGACGTAGAACCGGCGAACTAAGCGACAGCTTTCGAGAGAAAACACGCGCAACAATTGTGGTGCGGAAGATTTCGCGATGCTTCCCTTGGACTGTACACCGTTCATTAGCCCGTCACGACTTACTAATCAGAACGTCACCGGAGAATCGCGCAAATAGTGGCGGGGGCGATTGATCCGTGATTTAGGATGATTCTGTGGGTAAACACTACCCGGTGAAGCGGTTGTCGGCGTGCTTTAGGCAGTGCTTTTGCCGCTGTGTGGTTTTAAGAAACAGTTTTCTTTTAGTTCTTAAGGTGAAGAAACTATTAAAAATCTGTTTTTATTGTGTGAACAGTTTATTGATTATTTACCTACCGAACTGGTTCCTATTCCTTCGGATTTATTCCCGCAGTGGAGGATTCTGTTGGTTTCCTCTAAAGACGAACGTTGTTGGAATTCAGAAAAGTGGAGGAAATTCCTCAGTCAAATCGATTTTGGGGCCATCGCTGCAGCGAAGATCCCATTAACAAAAAGGCCACTCTTCGGGAGTTCTTGTTTGTCCACCGGCGTCTATTGACGACCGGTCTCGCGGCATTGTCCGGTCTCGTTCCTTCGACAGCCGGAGGGAATCCACCGCGGCGACCCACATCCGAACGCTGGGCCATCCCAAGCTCCCCAACACCCTTTTTTCCGCACCTCCCCTACGAGAATCTTGCCTACTCGACGTCGGCCGCCGGCTGCAGCCTTCTAATCTGCATCTACCATCCGGTGGTGACAAAATAGTGCAAACGTTTTAAGCTCGTAAGTGCGACGCTGGCATTAACATTGGAGACTTCAACGACCGACTGAGGAGCGGTGGTTTTCGCTTCGGAAGAACAAAACTAGCTGCTCTGTTTACAAAACAGCGAATTCTTCGAATGTTCAGCTTGGATTGAGTCGAAGTTTAATCCATCGACTGTTACGTGAAGCTGTGAGCCTGAAGCTACGGAGGACTCATTTCTCTGTGCAGTCTTCCCGCGTGGAGTGGAGATCCGGAGGAACCCACATTCAACCGACGGATAACGGTGAGACCTGGTAGCCTGTATCTCTGGATTTATTTTCGGTCTGGCGTATGAATGAACGAGAAGTGGTCGCATATGCAAACGTAAAAGCATTATTTTTCTTGATTTATCTAATATTTTTGAAAATGGTCTTTTGAGGAAGATTAATCTCTAACATACAAATCGTTGTGTTTAATATCGATCTTAGGTTTCGCAAGGTTAAATTAGTTAAGATTGTGAGTTTAAAAAAAAAAACATATATCAATAGTCAAATATAAGTAAAAGGGGGTATTTTGAAAATTAATGCGATTAAACGTCCATACCCATCATCAGGAGTCACCATACAGGCGAGAAAACACTCCTTAAAGGCAACACTCCGAAAACGATGGAAAATTGAGTCAAGCGTTGTAGTTTCCGTCCTAACGTTTAACTATTATAAGGAATTGCTCGAAACATCGTAAGTTTTTTTAAGTAAAAGAGTTTTCTCCATTTAAATCGAGATCTTAACATCCGGGATGTGCTCTCGTTGAAGAAGGCGCTGGAGTTAGCCCGTGGCCTCAATAACCTGATGCGGAATTCCTGCAAAGTGCTTGCACTTGCCATCATCTCGAGACAGCGTTTTTCCTATTTTAATCCTCATTAATGACACACATTTCCGTAGTTATTTATCGTAAATAGATCAAATTAAATAAACCTACATCACTGTATCGTCGAAAAATTAGCTTTAGAGTAGCATTATTATTAAATTTGAGTAAATTGAGAAAAGTATATTGAATGGGAATATTCGTTTTCGTATCCGGCATAGAGTTCTTCGAATAAAACCTTCAAAACGTATTCAGTATGTGCATACTAGTGAAATATTGGTTAACTTCCTGTAATACGAACTGCTGTGTATCATTATCTATAAACATCGCAAGTAGAACAATGCCCAGGTGGAAAGGTAACATACACACCTATTTGAACGTACCACAGTCAAAACAAGAATGTAATCAGGGACACAAATACCATTCTCAATATGACAATAATAATACAGTCTTATCTTTATTTATTTATTTTGAGCTCAATAGTAAACACGATTACTGGACAGATGAATTTATTTAGAGCCTATTTTCAGGTTACAATGAATGATTGTTATTATGAAAAGTTTGAATTTTGCTTAAATTTGTTAGGATACCCTCAAATTCAGAGTGCGATAACTAAAAGGATAAGATCTTCAATTGAAAGGTATGATTATATATAAAATCATAAGATATGAGAAGTCGTCTTTTTGATATTAAGGATTTCTAATTTTATACATTGTGTATCAGAGTCAACAAAATGGTTATTTTTAGATTGAAACGAGAAATTCGCTCACGTAGCCTAGTTTTCCAATCTGTTTGGGTTTCGTAAGAAGCTTGGCTCATCGCAAATCCACGGTCTATATATTTAGAATCCGTCGCGCGATAGCTTTGCTTCACTCTTAGGGAAATGAACTTCAGACGCTTTATACATTCATAGGAAACGGAATATACTACACCTCGGCCGGCGGTCTTTTAATGGTTGGGGCAAGTGTTGTGCCCTTGAGTTGAGGGTGTAGAAATAAATCTGAGGTCGCCTTGGCCACTCACATGTACACTTACAGAACTCGCGCACGTGATATCCGGACTGCATTCTCTGAAAGGTCATTTAGCAGTAAGGAGATGAAATTTGAGATTAAGCGAATAACACAGAGACCTTGGTTATTTTCGTCTGAATTCTTTCCCTTCGCTCGGGAAGGAAAACAGACATCCCCAATATCGTTTCCGGCATTGTTTTTCTTAACAACAGACGATTGTGGTTTCAAAACTTCAGTAACTACAAATGCAGAAATATTTACTCAATAGAAGTAAACAGAATCGATTGAACCTTATTTTCTTCAACTACTAAATATTTTTGTTAACTTCAGTTCCACCGGTTACAATTTGCACTGTCGCTAAATCTATTAAAAATTATCTGCGACTTTTTGTCTAATAAACATCTGTAGATTATTAATTTTTTTACGATGTTTCTTAAAACATATAACTGATTTGGTTCAGAATTATAGACCTATACGTGTCAAACCACATTTAAAAACGATGCTAAACATAACCTGTTCATGGAAATTAATACATGCAACATTTAAATCATAGTAGTGTGTATTCTATGACGGCAATTTCCCTTTGTACCTTGTCCATTAGCACATTTTAGTTTTTGGTTACGACCACTATTAACACTAAGAAAACCATCTTCGGTTCCCACTCTCCGACGACTTTTTTTGAACGTTTAATTTCTCTGTTTGTGGGAGGACATCAATTTTCTATCTGCTTATCCTGCATACCAGCAAGAGATTGCAAAAGATAGCTCAAATTTGAAGGGCTTTGTATGATATTTTGGCTTCGAATAGGCTATTTTTCCTTAAATGGGACCAATTATTTTGGTTAGATTCGAAATTATAATAACCAAACTGCACTTTGTTTGAAATCATTCATTCAACCATTCAATGCAAATTTAATGTTAAGAAAGGGTTTCCTCATTTTTTTACGAAGTGTTAATCAGAGCTTAAACCAGTGTCCAATTTTTAAGGCGAGAGTATACGGATTAGTGCCAAATTGCAACTTCCTCCAAAAGTATTAATAAAGCCTTATCTGAATCAACTCAAAATATCACGAGGATTTCTGTGTTCATACATGGGATAGTCTAATTTGGAAAAGTTAATAATCCTCTCATGTTTTCAGCACCTCGGTGCAGGAATATATTTAGCAAGTGATTCGTGATGTCGCTTATTCAGTGCACCTATGGTTTACGCAAAAGTTCCAAAATAAGAATCACGCCTCGCGGTCCGGTGCCAAAGCGGGCATCCGCCACCTTTCCTTTCTCCGATGGCCGATAAAATTTCTCTTGTGATTCTGCAAACGGACCACATCCATTCACCGGCCTCGACAAGCTATCGGCCGAAGCAGTTACGCAATATCTGTAGATCTGAGATTTCGCGTGATGAATGAATATTTAAATAGCAGAATTCAGAGTCAGAATTCAATCGAGAAAAAGGAAGTAAAAATAAACCTTCTTAGTAATCAGTATTCTTCCAAGATTTAGTAAGTAATTTGGCCGGTGATGGTTAAAGTATTAGAATAAGACATCGTCCACAAACCATGAAAGGTAACTTTTTACTTTTGACTTTAACTTTTAACCTTTTACTTTCAATTTTTTTTCCTTTTGATGGTTTCTGGATGACATCTTATTCTAACTTTCCTTGATTCGATCATTTTTTTATTAAAAAAATGATTCCATATTATGGGCTCAGTTTCTTATTTTAGACGCGGGGGAACCCGTTGCGCGGTAGACGTGATTTTAGCCGATTTCAAATCCAGATTTGTTATCCTATATATGTTTCATCACATCGAAGATTAAATTGATATGCCGTATCGATAACTCCAAATTAATTTTAATTCTTGGCAATATTATCTTTTAAAGTAGGGGTTACTGATATTTCGATGGAGGTCATAAGTTTTACACGCGGAGATTAAACGTTCAGCAAAGTCAGGAACAGTGAAATTTGAGCAACGGGAATCAAATTGAGCATTATTTTGTTCAAATCTTTCAAATTCAAAACGAAAACACCTTTACTTGGAAACCCATCTGAGTACTGTGCGTAAATAAATGACATCGACTCTCAATTAACAAACTTTTTCAATTCCTTTAATATTAGTGACCCTATTTCATTTCATATTTGTGATTTAATATTACGAAGACGGTATTAATATAACATATTCCCGAACAATTACAGAAAAACCAGTCCCCACGCGTGTAGCAATTTTCTTATAGTGACGGTCATAGGTCGTCAACGTATATATATAGTCTGAAGATTAAATTAGCAATTGAAAATTAGCATTTGAAAATAGGAATAAACTTATTGAGTCATTTTTGGGGTGCAGGTGTCAGCACGGTATTTCTCGCATGAATTTTTATTGCAATTTTGGCACCGAGTTGAATTTGCTCGCTGAAGTGCGTGTTGAATCGCAATAAGACGGATAGCATTGAAAGAAGCACTCGGATTTCACGCGAGTGAAAGGACGAAAAAACTCGAGATGGCTATTGTTTTGAAATAACAAAAATAAGAACAGAAACAGCTGGTGCATTGAGAAGAAATAATGAGTCGGCAATTCAGCAGAAAATCAAAAACAAGTATAACAATGAAATAGCCTTAGGATTTTTCTCTCGCTCTGCTGGATGAGGGTTTATAAAAATAACTCCAATAAAATTTTGATAAACCGATTTAGTAGAATCTTATTCTTACAGACATAAATATCGTTCTGGTTGCAAAGTAAAATTTCTAACGCTTTGCCACTTCTCTACAATTTCTAGTCAAGAAAACATTTAAGTATCGTCTCCGTTTAATTTTTGGCTTAGTGTATTTCCGACTTAACATTCGGCTGTATTGTGAACTTTAGTATTTATATTTCATTACGCCATATTTAGATGAGTACTAGTTGAAATTTCTATAAATGTATAGGTATTTTTCATTAGAAAATAGTAAAGATTTAATTCACGACGTAGAGTTACAAACCATATACCTCATCGGAAACTACTGCGCCGCCTTTGAGTCGCAGGGATCTTTGTGTTGATTTTAGAATCGTGACAATGCGATAGCTTATCCCTAACTGATCAAATCTCGAGATTGAAATTCCGTTCCCAGGAACTTGCGACAAGAAAAGGTACAAAACAAGGAGGCATTTGGAAGTGAAGTGCGTGCAAAGATTCCTTTCTCTTCCAATCCAATGTTGGAATGAGTTTATGGTCCAGTGAAGAACGTCCACTCTCAGCTCCCTATTAACTCGTGTCTCTCCTCCGCCTTCCGTTTCCTCTCCGCTTAAATCACTCTCCCTTGCACTCTCCCACTCAATTTATGCTCCCCGCTCTCTGCATACTTCCTCCCAGGAGGCAACCATTGATACCGACGCCTTTCATAATTCGGGTGGGAATTGTTTGTTTAAACGAACATTAGGAGAATTTCGTTGCAACTTCTTAAGTTAAGGGTTTAGGCTAGCTATTGTAATTCTTTTGAAGGATTAATACTGTGATTTCTTTGAATGATAAAATTATTAAGAAACTGATATTAGATGGATATAGATTAAATAGCCTCAGTACTCCCCGAGAAAGTTTTTACATCCACCAACAAATGAATTCACTTTCATTGTATGGTTTTGTTATTTTCTAAGAAAAAGATATGTATCCTTATTTCTAAAACTTCAATGAATATAAGTCTCGTATTTTGTTCGTAATGCCTCTAATGAGACGCATTTTATGACTCGTATCGCATATAATTTATTCCGCATGCGTTGAAAATGGTTGTGAAAACATTTGAAATGAAACGATACATAGAGTTCTAATAAAAAGCATTACTCAAGATGATTTCATAAGCGCAAGATGATTCGATTCGAGAAAATCAGGCAATACGTTGTTACAGGGACTATTATTCTTAAAATCCAGGAGAGAAGGAAAGTATTTTATTGGTAATTCGCGATTGAAGACATAACGTAAAGTAGCTAATCTTAAACTACGTACTTCTAATCTTAAACTACGTACTTCTAATCTTAAACTACGTACTTTATCAATTTGTCTATACGTTGTGAAAATTCATCATATATGAAACGGAAAAATTATATACTCAAAACGCAGTTTTAATACACAATCATTTGTTACATCCATAGCTTATGGTTGTGTAGTAGGGACATACGTATTTTCAGTTCACACTTACCGAATAATTTAGCATTATAGAGGGATATCACAGAGTTTATTAATTTAATTAAAAAATAAATGGCTAATTTCGAAAAAACATTAGTACAGATTTCGATGGGTTTTACGTTTACAGCCTTATCT
This sequence comes from Ladona fulva, assembly GCA_000376725.2. Taxonomy (NCBI): domain Eukaryota; kingdom Metazoa; phylum Arthropoda; class Insecta; order Odonata; family Libellulidae; genus Ladona; species Ladona fulva. The sequence continues at coordinate 2,273,257 of KZ308123.1, read as the reverse complement.
TTATACATTCGAATCTTAAGATAACCGAAGCAAAGACAATAGAGCTGATGTATCTCAGATGTGTGTTTAGTTGTATATCATATCTCTACCTCGCTGGAAGCGGACATTCTGGCCCTATAAAGTCAGTTAACTACGAGCAAGTTCCACCGAATATCGTTTGATGCCAACCGGGGAATGCAAGGGAGTGATAAATATCTAGCCGTAAATTTTACTGAAGATTGGTTACAATTCTCCGTGCAAGACCTCTTTTCTACTGGTCAACGGTGGACTTCCAGTGTCCGCTATTCATCCTCTTGCCTCGCCCTCTTCTTCGTCGGTCAGCACGCGCTCTCAGCCCAAACCAACTCCCCCTTCTTTTCTGCATTGCACCGTTGAAGATGAACTTGAGTCTTTCCAACGGACTCTCTCTTTCCCTCTCCCTCAATATAGCGGCTGATACTCGCTTTTCCTATCCTCTCACTTATCCTTTTCCTTTCCTTATCTTGTATCCATTATCATTGTCTACAAAGTGTCATCCCCGATTTACTTATCCAAAAACTCCATGGTTACGGCATCCAATCAGTGAAGAGCCGAAAAATCCTGGGTGTCTCCGCGCAGTTGGCTCCTAACGAAAATAATGTAATGGATAGAAAAGATATTGAACTTTTTCCATATCCGTTTTTTTAGAGAAAACACGCGACCAGGTCACGAGTAATCGAAATCATCAAGTGACATGGTAAACCAGTAAACATATTATAACGAGATGACTAGTCTTCTAAGTATATTTACTTGGATTTCTCTAGAGGATGTACAAAGAAATTTCTTCATTCTAAATAATGAATTTTAACGATATATTTCATTATTTCTACACCTTATAGAGATTTTTTATTATCGACGTTTTCGACTATTATTCTAATTACAACGTTAAATGAGTCGAACACAACATAGTAAAAACTGCGGAATTTTGAACGTCCGGGTTAGTAAAATTCAATTTTGTCATTTTCTTTATTTGTTTATTTTTTAATACCGTTTTATCTGTAAGGAAAAGATAATTTTAAAAATATCTAAAATACTCTTTTATGGCAAAGTTATATATGTGAAGGAAATGAGCAATGAAACTGTAAATTTATAAAAACTACACTGGTATGTTTTGCATTGGTAAAGGCGCAGATGCGCAAATTATCTCTTTTAATTTTGTTTACCATATTTTTTTCTGGATACTACATTGCGTTCGTTGTTTACAGAGAATATCCAGTCATTTGGAACTGCGTTTATTTTCAACCAAATTTCCACTAATTACACACATCAAGGCATCTCTTAGCTTGTTAGGATTCAAGCTTCTGTTGACCAACGGCGACTCGAAATATTAAATCAAAAAAACCTTCTTGCATGAGTTATATTACGCAGAGCTCTCGGTAACTCAAGATCGCTCAAACGTAATAATCTTCCTCATGGATCTGATCTTTCTTCATCGGCTAATGATTTCGAAGGAGATCACTTCCTACACAAGACATCCCTGTAAAGCGATACGAATTCCTCCTTGGAACTTTCTTTGGCTTTTTGCTTGGGTATCGTGAAACTTTCCATCTCGATTTCCTCCATCTCGGATGGAAATGTTACGAAGGTTTAAATCATCCACGATCGCATGCTTTCCCTGCAAGAGAAATTTTCTCGCATCAGCATAAATGTCAAAACCTGAAAAGAAACTTCAGCGATCTAATAACACATTTGGTGGTTTGATATATCCACAAATTAGCCACGAATGCGATTTTACTCCATTTTAATACAAATGGTAGAACTGATGTAGCTATTCCACTATTTACAACAATCCTAAACTTATTTTCGTTCTATGCAGATTATGATAACGAGAGCGGATGTTAAAAGGAAAGTGAATGGTTTCTCAAGTTGAAAACTTTTGCGAAGCATTGCACCCTTGGAGATGGGGATGCTCTAATTCCATATCAAGTTCCTTCTCTAAATATCGATGGAATATTTCGAAAACTCCCGTTTTACACCTCAACTACGGTCCACTGTCGCGAAATAAGCTAATTATCCGCAAATAAGTTTTTCTGAAATTTGGACGTTCCGTGTTTCTTAGTTTACTCAAATGATGCCATATTCGTTGGAGCAATCGAATACAATCTATAGGTGTTTAAAAATTGTGAGTAAGTTATGAATTGGAATCAGTTTCTTTCAACCAAATCGATAGGCTACTTTCATGCTTCAAGTAAGGTCGAATAGTAAGTAACCCTGCAAGAATGGATGGAAACTAAGAGCAAATGCTCGTATCAGTGGAAAGTTATAATTTTTCAGTACCTCATATAAATCAAATATAGGAGGTATATTTGAGCAAATTTGATATTTTTTTAGAAAAACACCAAAATGACTTGCTCCGTGGAAGAAATCACTAACACTTTACAACTGAAATATTTTTCTACTGTGGCTCTTCATAGTTGCCAGTTACTCTAAAAGCGGAACTGAAAAAAATAGAGTGAAGATGTTTCTGAATATTATAGTAAATGATCATCTGAAGCATCTGAAGATGACACAAACATTCATACAAACATATAGGAAAGGAAATTATAAGCTCATAACCGAGGAAATTGAAGAAATCTGTTTGGTTGATGATAACCTTTGTTTTTTTTTTGCGCAGATACAAGTACATCAGCTGTGGCGAAATTCTGTTGACGCATAATCGATACCAATTGGTATCGAACGGCGAATTAGAGTTTACAACTGTAGCACTCATATGCGACACATGTTCATCGCTGCGGCTTCCTCCCCTCAGCAGCGTCTTCCTACGCTAACGGTCGCGACTTCCCTGTTTCTTATCCCTTGAAAACCATTCCTCAACTCGCCTCCTCCCCTTCCCTCCATTAACTTACCCTCTTGCAGCAAGTGGCTCCCCTCGTTCTAACAAATGCCTCCACCCAACTCATCTTCCCCTCCATTCCCCAACCTCTTCCGCTCTTCCTTACTCACGCACTTCCGATGTTTGTACACCGTTCTTCCATTTTTTGTCACCTTTTTGATTTATTTGACGTTTCTTTCTTCTGATGATTGTGCACGTAGTTATTATCCGGGGCAAGAGGAGGAGCTCGGGTTAGAAAACGGCAAGGAAATCCTCAAAGTGGCCAAATGCTAGCGCAAAACATAAAGCACGAAATATTTTATACAATTCCATGCTCAAAATTCAAGTGATCTCTAAACACAAGATTCAGCAACACTTTATTGAAAGACAGTGAAAAAACTGAAGAGAAAAAAGACTGAAAAGAGAAAAGACCGAAAGAGAAAAAAGACAAGAAAGCACTTTATTGAAAGACTAGCTTTTTCATGCTTACTGTTTGAGACATGCTCTTTTGGAACTCTAAGACTGGTTCCTCTGTCAAGCTACATCCTCGTGCGTATGAGAATGATTTGTACATGATGTCTATAACTTTGTTAATATTAATTTTAAAGCTTATTGCTGCCCCAGTTTCCATTTTACGTCATTTCAGTTAACATAATATTTTTCGAATTCCCGGAAGGTTTAATTTCGAAATCAAGTCTCTTTTTCGTCGAAAAGTTTCTCGGCAATCATTAGACAATGTTTCGTTATCAATATCAATGAATACTCTCTTCATATTTTTACCTCCACAAGGCAAAGAGCTACTTACCAGCCTTCTTGATCTCATATGAACACGAAAATTGCAAAAATGCGGAGGTAATCTGTTTTAGGGATATTGAGCGAAGGAAGTAGACATGGTTAGTGAAATAGAAGTTATTGAAGGACTTTATTTTCGCTTTTCTTTCACCATAACCGATACGGACCATGGAGACAAGAGGCAGACGTAACGTGGCGACTCCAGACGAGGGATGAATCGTATTTCCGAGCGTTGGCGCGAGTTTTGAATTCCGGAGAGTAAAGGTGGAGTGCTAACGGTAGCGATAGGCTTCAAGAACAAGAGAAAATGCGACACTCTACGGATGGCAAAGTTAATTTTGGCTAGGAAAACGAGAGAGAGAATGAATGCAAAGTAGGGCGGTGATGTCCCGTTTCCCGAGCAGTCTTCTACAAAAGTTCAACATCTCGTAGGGACACTCGTTTTGTAAATTCTAGATGTGATTACCCCATCAATGTATTTAAAGTATTTAAATCATTTAAATGTATCAAACATCATAAGCTGTACTATTATTATTATCTATTCATATACATGACCGTTTTGCATGTAGTGCGGTTTTCCCAGTTTTGATTCCATGCCATTTTAGCATCTTTTCAATTCGTTCTTTTCCAGATTTTACGTTATGATTCCATTGCAATAAAATAATAATAATGTATTGAAATAATGGAATGTATTTTAAATAGACTCGATACCTTCAATATATTTACTATATCTCGTCGTTCATTCGAATAAATTTTGTTTCGGGTTAGGAATAAATCCTTGCAAAATGCAACGCCCTGGTTTATTTATCTTTTATATTCTTATTTAAACGTCCGAACATTCATTTATTTTATTAATTTTTTTGCCAAAGTCTCCACTAACATCGATTTATTGGACAATTAGAGCGGCAGACGTAAAAGTAACAACGGATGAACACACAACCATTCCCTAACCAGAAAAGTCCTATCAGTCTCGAACCCGGGACCTTGAGATTGGAACGCTGCCACGTTAAACACTTCGCCACCGCGACCGGTTTATTTCATTCTTGCATCAAGAGAAGCCGCTAAAGAGCATTTATATTTGAAATTGGGTAATGTAAAAATTTCTTCTCTAAGCTTGATGTAACTGAGAAATGTATGGCATCGTAAAAATCATAAGAATGATCGCGGAAAACTTCATCGTTTCCTAAAATATCTCGCGCGATATTTTGGTGAAACGATGCGTTAAGCGTGATGCAAGTGATGATTGCAACGGGTGGCGAAGTGTTTAATAAGAAGAAAATTAGGAATAACGCGAGATTGGAGAGAGTGATGAGGTTTTCGATGCTCTCTTACTTAGTTTCGTGATGTGGGAAGAATGAGATGTGGAAAGAGAGAGAGAGTGAGAGAGGAAGGTGAGGATTTACCGCTTCATCCGTCTCCACGCCCTATTCGCCACACCCCTTTTATAAGGTGCCTCTTCCTTACCATTCTATTGCCATGTCACGCAGCTATTTGTGGAACACAACCAAGTGTCCTTTCACATGCTTACAAAATCCGAAACAGGCAAATGGAATTCCAACTTATTAAAGCGATTGCTTATCGATTTCAGCCAGACCTCACTTTCCTCCAGAAGCTATTAAAATTTCCGGAAATCTTTATTCCTTTGGGAAGAGGATGAATCCTTATCAGATGTTTAGGAAAGGCAAAGGAATTTATTACAGGAGTATATGAGTGAAAGGTTCTGATGAATAAATAAAATTTATTCTGCTCGTAAAAGATTATTGTTTCGGTATCTCGGTATCCCATTACTGCCTTGTCTGATGTTAGATTAGTGACTCTCTTAGCAAGAATTCTTTCCTGAATTAATTATAGAAATGTTAGTGAACGGACTTTCGCTGTGATCGGGAATTTTACCCGGCAGGGGTGATTACTCGGCAGAGAAATGTTTCCCCTCGCTCATATGCCTGCTGGCATTGTTGTCGTTAGCTTCATTAATTTTATACCGTATTTTTTTAGATTAGATCGTATGACTAATGTCGGGTGTACATGATTGGCATCTGAATACAACAGTAACTTTGCCGAATTTAATTCGATCTAGATATAATTGTACACTCAGTTAGTTAATTACGTAACAGTCACCTTTAAATGTATTAAAGGCAGTGCGTCTTACCCACTCTTCGTGCAAACCGTCGTTACGGAACGCGATTTAAAGCAATTACGGGAATTAAGTTCAGGCAAGGAGGAAAAAACGGGGGATTTCCTCGAATCCCCGAGGAAAAACATCCTTTTCCAAGTCCTCACGTACGTCATTAACATGTGTTCATGCCTCTATTTCAAAACAGACTTTCCGTTAGTTCTCGACGGAAACTGGGCTATGTCAACCAGCGCGACTCCCATCCCTCTACCCGTCATACTTCTTGCACAGCCTCTTCGACCAAGATAGCTGCCTCCCCCTTCCCGTGTGCTTCCTCCTCCTCTACTCCCACGATAATCCACACTCCCCCCACCTACGCCCCATCCCTTCCATCGATGCGACGAGACATTTTCTCGGATTCCGTCGCCGCTTTCCTGGGAGCCTCACAACTCCAAAAGGGGGCGCTCTACACAGAGGAAGGGATATGTTGCCCATTCCCCAAGTCACTATGCTTCCACTCACTCCTCCTTTACTTGTGCCCACCATCCCTCCAGCCAACACGGCGACCACCCTCTTCTATACCGACGACGTCGATTCCCAATTTGTCTCACGGCTGCCTCCGTGCGCGATCAGCCTTCCAATGGTACCATTACCACGAGTATGAGTGTCGTAACAGGAGCACGGACAGCGGCGCCAATATGTAGTGGAGTAGGATCTGGGGTTGAGGTGGCGTGGGAGGGGAAAGATGCGGAAGGATCCGCTCCATCCTCTGCGCGACCGGAAGAGTTGGCCGGTGCCGACGTCCAACTGGTTCTGCGGTGGTTACTGGAAGCCAAGGCGGAGTTGGAGCGAAAGGATCGTTCCCCTTCCTCCTCTGCCGTCGGATTCTTCTCCGTGCTCGATGTTTTTTATCGTTGCCGTGAACATCGCGTGGGTCTCGATGAATCGTTTCGGGAGTCCTCCCACGGTTTTGGCGCGGCGCGCGGCCGAAATACGTGGAATTGATGAAGAGATGTGGTGTGATGCATTTCGCGGGATGGGTTTATCATCATCCTTATTTCTCTCCGGCAGATATTTTTATGACTTTATATGTTTTCTCCTCCCACTGTAGCTTGTTTCTGCCTGGTGATAAGTAGTTTTCTCGGAAGATGGCGATCGGGAAGTAAGAGGATGAATTCGAATGTAGACGTAAATGGCATTGCTAGGTGAATTGAAGGTAAAGTTAACTGGTATTGAATTGCATCATCGAATAGAAATCTCTGAGAGCAATGTTCAAATTGATGTAAAATTAGAATCATTAAGGAAATTTAATTAATTTACTTTAAGATAGCTGCTTTCATTTTGGAACAATTTGAAGTATTAACACAAACACAAATGAAAATATTTCATTGTAAGAGTTCGTAATTAAATAGGTAAATACAAATCTCATGATAAATTTCATTTTACGTTGTATCTGTCAATATCATAGTTTTTGCCAATCAATGTAAATATCCAGATTTCCTTTATGTAGTTGGGAGGCAATCATAAAGGTGAAACAGTTGCGCAACATCTAGATAGCTTAACTGATCGCAGAGTTTCAAAAGTTTTGTCAGTGGAGATTCAGGTTCGACAGTAGCGTTACGTCCAAGATAAAATCACTCGCGTGTAACTCGCTGCAGGAAAGAAGATATGTTTACCGATGAAAACTTTTCGAAAAATGAATCGGTCCACAGTTTTTAGGTGAAGTAAAGGTTATTGTCATTCCGGTAATCAGCGTGCGCGATCTTCGAGAGGCGACGACCAAGCGTTAGAAGGAAACCATCGCTAAAACTGATAGTTACTTCTGGTCGTTCTTTCCGAATCCAGAGAATCTAATACGGTAGATTAAGTAAGGTGTTAATACAACCCCTGCAATTTGCCACTGGCGGCTTGTGGGGTACAATTCTAAAAAATCTAAAATCTAAAAAAAATATTAGAATTTAAAAGCTAAAGTATTGGAAACATCAAATAGTACTCTGACAACAATTCTTGACCCGAGGGAGGAAAAATCATAATAGGTAACATTCCGAGGTAGCAATGAACCACCTCCAACATAGGAAGGCCTATTATCGCAAAGTATGCGATTCATTTGCACGTATTTCCCAAGAGACATGGCTCCAAATTAGGAAAATAGAATTCTAGACATAAAACCGAAAATTCACCCAATTTTCTTAATGGAACGTAATTAAACTGAAGGAACGCAGCAAAAAGATACGGCACCGGCTCCCAGTCTGGAAGACAAAACATGCCGCCAAAAATGAAGAACAAAGAACCCCATTTAGGCAACGGATTTTTGGTTTCCCCGATGGACGGGGGAATAACTCCGAAAAGTATAAGAATGATACAAAGTAACGCAATAAAACTACCATTTGTGTCGCGAGGCGGCTCTCTTTGGAGGAAAAACGAGTCGAATTTCTCGGAGAAATATTTGAAGGGCCGGTTATAATTACCCTGAAATATTTTGATTTTTATGAGAGCTTGACTTTTCTCCAAAAACGCGTACCCAAGAAGGGAAAAAATGCCGTTCTTCATTGAAGAAGGTTTTTCCGTTTAGAGAACAGTGAAGGGAAAGGAAAATGTTAATGTGGATGGGATGAGGGAAAGAAAGAAGAGAGGAGAAAAGGAAGAATATCTCGTTTGTGAGTTGGCCGAGTATATGCTCATGGAATCTGCCTCCAATCAGGCTGTGCACGTCGAAAAAGGCGTGGATATCTCCTGCCCTTCTCTCCTTTATCGTTGGAACATTCATTTGTCTGCCAACTTCCAGGTTTGCACCGTGCCAGATATTATTTCTCTTCTGTTTGATAAATGCCGGCCAGAAAACGAGACTAGCTCGCTCAAGCTTTTTTAAATAAGCCGCAAGAAAATGTCAAATGTTAGAATAATCGAATAAAGGACTCATTACATTTCTGTTTTTCTCTACTAATTACAGTTTTTATTTGTGAATAAAAGAAAACGACAACACCAACGGTCGAGGTATCTAACAGCATTCTAGTAAATTTATATTTCCTTTGACGATGTTAGTACGGTGATACCTTAATTAAAAAAGTTAATTCGTTCCATTTTGAAGATCGAAACAAGAAAAGTTCGTGACTCGAAACCAATTTTTACAACATCTTATCTTTCCGTTTTTTTTTTTGGCTTGTATTTATAGGTCAAAAGTAAGTCGAAAAGTTCGTATATAGAGGGATTAGAAGAATTTATTCGAGGTACATCTGTATTGTGAAATCTTCTTCGCCATTTATCATACATTTCTTTACATATATTTTTCTTACCGATATAAGACATCATCTCATAATATTATTCCGCTTAATAATTCTTGGACATTTGACATTTTATAGTTTCTTTCATTTTATATGTAAGGTTTCCTTTGCAAATCTTTCCGTAGCGATCGAAGTGTTCATCATTTTTAAAAAAGCGCCAAAGGAAAACGAATCTAAAATATGACGAAAACGAATTGGACATTCTTGTCATCACCTTACTCTTTTCTTTACGTAATACATTTGAAGAGTCTGAGCTCTGTGAAAGGAGAACACCTTGAATAAATTTTCTCTACAAGAATTTCATTGGTTTATTTGACCTAATATTTCGGTGTTTTTTCACCTTCGATATAAATATATCTCGGTCGCCTCTGCCCATCTATTTACATATTTCTTAATAAACGACATTGCTAATTATTTCATTGCTCTCGAAAAGTAACATTTTTGTAATAAATGTAGTAACCTCTCCCTAGACATGCTCTGTATTTGACGAATAAGCGTATACAGATTGTGTTGACTAGTCTTAAATAATCATTGAGACCACCTGAGCTTATAAACCTCCAAAACCGTCAAATCCATCTCCTGAAAAACTCATCCTTCACAAACCAATTACATCTCCCACCCTCGACCTCACAAAGCCATTCGGACCGGCAACTTAGAGAAAAACAAAGAAGAAAACGAGAGGCTAAAGAAATAGAGAAGGAGATTCGTGCGAACGACGAGAAGTTGAAACACTAAGATGGGCGAAAAAAGTCAATTTGATATCTCCGGCGAGTAAAAAACCTCGGAAGATATAGATTGGGAGGCTGGGAGAGATAGGAAGGAGGGGGAGGAAAGAGCGATTCCTGTTTTCTGAGGAGGGAAAAATAGAGAAAACTGGAGTGAGCGAGTAATTTTGCCGTCTCTCTTGTTTCCCACGTGAGGGGAAAGGAATTCAGACCAGTGGAACCGACTGTAGGAGGAGAGAAAGATGGAATGGAATGAAATGGCGAAGCAGAGAGTGAGGGAGAGCGCTTTGAGGCTGTGAGATGCCTTCTGGTTAGAGAACACTGCAGAGCTTTCGGACCAGAATTACGAAACGATCCTCGCGGCGGCCGCTGTAAGCGCACGTGGAGTAGCGCGGAGTTATGAACTCGAACAGGTGGTTGCCGCTCTCTTTATTGAGAATCAGAGACTCCATTATTAGACCGTTGAAGTGACCTAATGCGTTGCGGTCATTTTTCCGCTAGTTGGTTGTACTCCCCGCCGGGTATTACTACGGTCTTGTTTTTTCCCCGCGAACATCATCGTCGATCCTGTTTTCAGTGAAATATTGAAGAATTTTCTTCCCTTACATCGGATGAGGTACGAGCGTTTGTCGCTGGATCCCTTTCGAGCTGATATCATATGCAGGCTATGTGCTTTCAGTTTTGATTCGCCGACTGCTCGAATGTTATTAAATTGATGCTCTTTAGGTAATAACTGAAATGAACATCGATGTATCATACCAACATAAGAAAAGGAAATTGTCACGGCTATTTTCCAAATATTTTATCTTCTTTTGCTTCATCCATTTAACTATACGGATGCTGCCTGTTGGCTGATTTTTAATCTCAGCGTCGTTTAGTAAATGATGTAGAGATATCGGAATCGGGATGTATTTACCGAAGTAAAACGTTAATTTAAGAGATCAGCAGTTTTATGATTGAATATTATTTTCTATTCAAATATAAAAGTAAGTAGGAATTAAGATGAATTTCAAGACGGTCGTAAGATAGAAAAATAGTTTGAATTCACCTACATCTACATTATAACTCTGCAATTTGCTTTCCGGCGTATAGCAAGGGGAATGTAGTTCTTAAAAAGCTAGAGGATCATTTATAGAAAATAGGGAAAATATTCCTCTTTGCATTTTGTGTAATGCCAAGAGAAGTACAGTAGTTCATGTAGTTTAAAAATGTATGTGTTTCATAATACACTGTAACAAGTAATTCGCAGTCTATAAGGAAAGTGGATTCAAATGAAATGCACATTACTTATATCATCTTATGTAGAGAGAATTTAATTGGATTACCTCTTTAAGTAAAATCAGCGTTCTTATAACCTTTTTCTCATTTAAAAGATATCATTTTAAGGGACAAATTCATACGTTATCACACATAGCATGAGTTAACTACCGAAAGTACCAGACTAAACCATGTTTTGCTTACATACGATATAAATGATATTTTTACTAAAGATAGTGCTGGAATGTATAAAAGCAAGTTTATTGCTACGTTCATCTTATGAATATCATCCACCTAAAATAAAACGCGTGAGACAATCATTGTTAAATGAAATGGCAAATATATGTCTATAACCTGCAATGCAACTGGTAACAATAGGATTAGAAACGTTGAGGAAAGTGCGGAGTAAATGTAAAAGGTCTGAGCAGCAAGAAAGAAAAAATGCAGCAAAAAACTTCTCCAGCATCCCGAAGCAATTCCTTTGAGAGCGGCGAAAGGTACAGTGGAAGAGAGAAAGGAATGGGGTGCCAGGGAGTGAGAAAGAGAGAGAAAACAAGGATATTAAGTATCCATTAAAATAAGGGTGGCGGGGATGAGGAAGATGATAGATGTGCCTTTAAGAGTGAAGACGTCTTCCTCAGGATTTGATTTGGACGGAGGCCATCCTCGTGATTTGTCTGTTTGTGGGAGAGTAGAATAAAAGAGCAGGGACTCAAGTAGAGAAGGAGATTGCCCTTTGAAATGAGCAAAAAACAAAGCACCAGTCCACACACCCGCGAAGCGATTTGCAGAAGAAAGGGATTCGAAAAGTTTGTCGTGGGGCGTTATCACGGCCGGATGCATGTAAGGAGCGACGAGTAAAACAAACTTCCATTCTTTCTCCTCTCACGTTGCAGGAGGTTAGTTAAAGACGATTTTCATTTTGTAGCTGTTTATTAGAGAATCACTCGCGGGATTTTAAATGAGAAAACTGCGATTTATATTGGATATCCCAGAGAAAAGAGAGTAAATATCATCGCTGTCCCTGGCAATAAGCCTCTCGTTGTTTGAAGTGAGAGAATTCATTCATTCATCGTAATGGGATATTGTGTTTTTAAGTTTTTGTGGAATGAAAGAGAAATTCTCATAAATAATGATAGTAAAGTGGATATTGATTTTATTTAATTCGAATAAAGATTTTAGAAGAGCTAAAAATTACGTGTTAGCATTTTTCCAAAGACGAAAAACTTCAGTTAGGTGCAGCATTTTTATTTTTCCTTACGTGAGCGAAGTCAAGCCCCTAGCTCTGGAAAAAGTCTTCTAAGTTCTTGATCTAAGATCTTGGTTCAAACCTAGCAAAGTTATTGAACGAAAAGTTACCAAGACTTCCGGAGAAAACACTTCAGAGAACACGTATGCAAAGTTGACGCAAATCGGAGAAACGGTGTAGACATCTCAGACAAACATACACACAAACAAACCCGCAGAATTTGTTACATATATACATTGATAACTAAATTTTTAATGAAAATTGTTGAAATTGTTCGTATTTAGTATTTGATCTCTTTATAAAGATTCTTCGCAAGAAATTTGTTATTAATCCTGTTTGTTTTCTAAGAAAACAAAAATGTTATTTAGTATCTGTTTCGACGAGCAGCTTTTCATAGGAATATATTTCCGCTAACATATAATGGAAAACGACAGTTCTAACAAAAATTAATGATTCTTTAAGTAAATTATAGCATCATAATCCCATAGTTGACAAAATAAAATAGATGACATCAGCATTTCTCTATTGCTTGGCACCGCATTGGCACGATAGTCATTAGTATTTATCAGATATGGCATTCTTGCCACAAAGGGCACTCGCTTTCCCAACTTTATGATCTTACCAGACTACAAAAGATGGCTAAAAAGAGAATAATTTATGTGTATGACTTTCGATTTCTGCGATAGCCATATTTATAGTATGCTCATTGCTAGTCTAATTAGAGTTTCCTTGCAGGAAACGCTCTTATAAATTCGTCTTTCCACTAATCGAAATAGTTAGAGCGTAGTACTTGCAGCTGTCGCCAGCGCTAAAACAAAAGAATCACAAGATCCGGTTTGCGGAATGATTTCTTCAAAAATCCCCGTCATCTTTAATTGAATCTTTCCATTAACGCTGGGAGGTACTGCGAAAAGAAAACAAAAGACTTCAGCGATGCGCGCATATCTTTATAATTTGCACCCACCGTCGGATATTCTTTATTAGACACAAAAGATGTCGTTAATTAAATAACTCTCCGCTTTAATTCGTTGTGACTTCGGGATGGAAAAAAAAGCTCCGTCCTGCGCCGTCGATGAAATTAAATCTCTCAGCACGACATCGGGCGAAAGACAATGTGGAGGATAGGCACAGGAGATGAGAGAGAGAGGAGGAAGAGAGAGAATGGACCGGAAAATAAATAACTCATGGGGCATTCCTGAATGATTGTGGGCAGCGATTTGGTGAACCACATTTGGAACTCATCTCTCCACCTCTCCTTTGCCCAGTTCCGCGTCTCGCTCTCCACCCTATAATTACGCATCTACGATAAAAATGTGTTGCATATTTTCCAGAAGGAGGATTTGGATCGAAAAATCCAGATATATGAATAAAATGAGGGAAATCGTTGCAGGCAGGAGGTAAAATGAGATATTATCTACGAATAGCTGATCTGTTATTGATTGGGATTTTGTTTTTGTATCTGTTTGCGTTGCTGCAATATAATTGGAGGGATCTGAGTTTGTCTGAACCAGAACTTATGCTAATTCCCTTTTTTCTTCATAAATTGCATTGAAAAAGTGTTTCATATAGTAACCTCGATATTTTTAGAAATAACTTGATGATACTGCATACTGATTAAAGTAGTAGAACAGTATAAAATATACCACAATATAAAAAAAACAAACGACACGTTTCAATTCCTTGGCATCATATTCGGGTAAAAAAGGAAGAAAGGCAGGCATCTTTTTCATTTTGCATTCTTTGGCATCGAGATCAGGGGTCTGTTTTACATCATAATGTAACATTTACTTAAATAAAATCCGTATCGCTCTTTGATTCGGCATAATACAGTACTTGGAATGCTTCTGGATACCATCCATCTTTAAAATCACGCAAAATGTTAAAACGATGTGGGTAGATGAAAGTATCTCGGGGAAATTACAGCTAAAAGTTATATATACCTAATACATTTTACAATATTATTATCGTCATATAATCTGTGGTATTTCTATTTTTATCGTAAAATAACGGGTGGCTTAACTTCGTGCTTGAGTTTTTACTAACTTTAAATATATGATTTATCTTGGGTAATATTTCTCTTTCGAAAACCAATTTTGTTAAACAGATTCTGGATAAGTAATGGAAGAGATTACTGGATCTGAAAGGATAATTGGGGTGGACGTTTTCCTGAAAGAACATGTATTCGACGAAAAAAGAACTCTTCGAACTAAAGACCCTCACCGCTCGCACTTTCACCTAAAGCTATGTAAAAAATGCCAAATCACCCGCATGAAACGATTTTCCCCAATTAAGTACCATTCTGGCTCTCCTTTTCGTCAATTCTGCACTTTTAATTGGCCGTCGGGTATTTTACTCAAGACTCGTTAACCAATCGTAAAATGTGAGCCGAGGCAGGATATTTTGGTACCAATTCAGGCTAATCTTGATAACATTCCTGCGCTGTATGAAGTGGGGGCGGAGAAATGTCTCACCCGCACCTTTATATTTAGCGAGTGCGGTCGAAATTCTAATTAATGCGTATGGAAATCTTACCTCTGATCTCCTTCCTTGCCGTTGCTCGCTTCTTATTTTCCCCGCGTCCTTCAGACGTCCGTCTACTGCTTTTAACGAAGAAAATCCCGTCGTGACATTAACAGTCTAGACGGGTTAAGTTTGTATTCTAAAAAGTCTACTTTTCACGTCTTCTTGAAATAATTATGGCTCGCAGAAGCTTTTTAAAGTGGAATATTATGCTTACAGAATTACGAGAAAAGGTGAAACTAAAGTGATTATATATGCTGGAATCAGATTGTGTTTTTCGTCCTCGGGTTAACGAGCAGCGTACATTTAAGAAAACGGAATTTTTATTATTCCATTTAGCAGTAGCAGTCAATTTATCATCTGAAATTGTAATATCGTTAGTGCTAGAAATACCGTACGATAATTTACCGAATCTCACGATACCAGGATTTCTTGGTGTAAGCTTCATGGAATATATAACAAACCTGCTAAGATAATTCACTTGTATCGCTACGAATAAATGAGTTCATATAATCTACGGAGGAAAAGCTAAAATTGCAACTGAAGAATATATAAACGTTATGAGGCTAGTGTTCGTAATTTTTTCTCACTATACCTAAAAGTTCCTCCTAAAATTCCCAGATGGTTGGGATGATTTCTATGTCTTCAATTTAGAAATAAATACAAATGAATATTTCGTTTCTCTCTCGTCTCTGTTTTGTTCATCGCAGTGGTAATACGAAAGCTACTGAGGCATGAATGACGCTAGTTAACTTCATCAATCACTTATTATTGAGGGCTACATTTTCGCTGTTAAAAGATATTTAATTGTTATTATCAGGGTCACAGTTCTCCAATTACGAGGACTTTGTCTACTAATATCACTCTGGCCTAGTAAAAAAGGCAAAAAACTCACTCCTCGTCCCATCTAGTGAGCCTCATTCCATTTCTAGACCTATTCGTAGATTAGGTTACAGAGGTTAAACCGGTCCCTAGCTGAATTCTTTTCAGACATACTCTACCCGAAGAGGTGTACTTACCGTCGTTACTTAAAATTTGCCTTTTGTTACCCTCTATATTTTTCGAAAGTTTCGGCTGAACTAATGATATCATCACATTTAATTTTCCTCCCGCAAATGTCAACCCAATATATTTTTCGCTCCCGAACCTTTCTCTGAAATGATGTAATATTTCGCGCGGTTGAGAGCCAGCGACGGAAAAGTTAAGCAACTGTGGGAGAAACCATTAAGACAAATCAACAAATAAAGTGACGACTCTTTGAATTATTATTTGATGTCCATGACCCCGGTGGAGAGATGAGCGGAGCTGTTTGCCTCTCGGAGAGCCGCGGAATTGCCCAACTTTCTCGTAGGACATAAAAAATAAGGCAGGCCATCTGGTGCCTAGAGCGGCAAAGGACCTTTGCAAATTTGCTGAGCCACCTCAATTCTCGTAAGTTTTGAGGATATGGAAACTAACAGCCTCATTAATGCTGCAGAAACAGCGAAAATATACTAATCGCTCACGAAACACTAATACAAGTGTAGGTTCAAACAAAACAAACTAAATCGCCTACCTCGAAACCGGCGACAGCTCTTTTATGTCGAATCTCCCTATAAGGATTCGCGTTTGTTTTTTAAGCAAATATGAAGCAGTAACTACATAGAGGGAGAAAGGGAAAATAGCTCGTTCGCCACAGTTGGGCCTCAACTTTATCAACTCCGCAGCTTAAAACCGCAGCTTTAACCAGGCGAAACTAGAAACCCTCCCTTCTGCCATGTTATCATAAGGAAGATATGTTCAATCACTTCAAGATATGAAAGTGAAGCCCTTCACGCCTACCGTAAGCTAAACCCATTCCTAAATTACAGACGCAGTATTTTCTTTCTTCCCAAATCTATCCCGAAGCAGCCTCAACCAAAAAGACATTAATGAGATACGGGAATAATTACCGGAAATCGCCCATCAGCTCATTTTCTCTGAAGGATTCTTCTACGAATTAATGTTTCTGTAAGTTTTTGTTTGCTTTGGTCATGTGCTCGGCGATTGAGAATTTGCATACATAACTATGCTGGTATTTTTCTGCATCTACAGAGAACAAGCAGAGTCGTACAGCCTCTCCCTGGGGGGTGAATAGGGTAATTCGGCTCTTTTCATTTAGTAATAAGACTATACGAGGTTAATTAGATGCTCTCGATGAATACAATCTTAACAATTTAAGATAGCACCGACTAATAAAATAAGAGCGATTCCTAATTTATCTTCAAATATAATCTTACACGAAAATGTCTCTATAAAGAAATTATTCTATATTGTTACCTGTTACCTGTTCCGTGAGCAAATTGGAGCTTGAGTGATTAATTTATAGGTTAGATTATAGGATAGGTTCAAATAGTGAAATAGATGCAGTCTGTACAGTAATCACCCGGAGGCGAGTTTTGACCACTCCCTTTCCATCATTAGCAACCAGAGGCTCTGGAAAATGAATGTGGTTTAGTTGGCAATATGAGGAATGAGGTAGTTTTCCGTTGCTTTCCTCACTGAACTGGAATGCCATAAGTGGAACATGCACCTGAAATGACCCTTTTTACTGAAGTATTCTGCCTTTTGGTAGGTCCATGTGCCCTTATATTCCACATTCAAAGTCCTTTCCTTCGTTACTTGGTAACTCATGTTACTTGGTAACTTATGTCACCCTTTATGTCATCTAAAACCTTTTGCCTCTGCCTTCCCCTCTGTCTTTCCCCTTGCATTCCACCCTCAATTTCATTCTTCAGCAATCCCTTACCTCTCAATATTCGACCCAACCATTTCTTCTCTCGGCGCTGAAGTACTTCAATTAAAACCCTTTCCTCCCCAGCACCTCTGTTTGTTTTTCTCTCCACCAAACTTACCTTTTCCATTCTACGCCATACCCACATCTCAAATGGCTCCAATCTATGAATAACAATTTCCGTAACATTCAATAAGGAGTGACCAGGGGAATTGCTAATATTAAGCGTCATTCATGCCTTAGTAGCTTTCTGAGTATCACAAAAATGAATGAGACTGTGAGAAATTAAGCTGAAAGGTACATTTTTTTCAATTCTGTACCAAAGGGATTGAAAAATGTCCCTCTCCTCTAAATATGGCAGCAGGAAGACGAACAAAATAGACAAACTTATTTTGCATAAGAAATCCCCTTTGGTAGATATAATTATTTTGAAAGGGATCGATACCCCGTGGTCTTTTCTGCCTCCACTGGTTTCTTTTTACCTCCGGAAACTTTCAGATAAACCGACTTTCCGACCCATTCTAAATTGAGCAATCAGGTGTGGATTGTTGTCGAATTTGAGAGGCTTGCCCAAACAACTATCCTTTCTTCTTTCCACCTCTTTTCCCTTACGCCTTTCTCTCCGCCTCTTTCTTTCCGTCGGCATTATTTTTGACGCGCGAAACTTCCGCCGCTATTTTTTTACGTAAACGATTTCGCTCCGTCCATTACAGAACCACCCCGAGCATAAAATTGATTCGAACCTCCGAAAACCCACTGCTTCGACACGGGCCATCTCCGACGAAGGATAAGCAGGAAGAGGAGGATGGGGATGGTCGTGCCGATATTCGAATTCATGCCCTCTTGATTCCCACACTTTTTTCGGGCGCCGATTTGTGTACGCGCGCATGGAAAGACCCTCTTCCATCTAGTTCGTCACCTCCTCTTGTGGGTGTAAGCGTTGAAACGGAATGAGTGAAGAGATTTTTGCGGCTCGGATGCGTGAATTCTTGCCTCTTTAACGTCCTCCCCATCCATTACCGCCCGCGCCTTATTTAAGCCCGTACAACTAGGGAAAAGTGCAGCGTCACCGAGTGATAAAAAGCGGCTAACCATCGAAGCGAGTCATATTCTTTCGGTATATTATAATTTTTCGGCACAATGAGTGTCGAAGGAAAAGAAAACTCAAATCCACTGTCTTCCTTAACCCTGTTTTGAGGTTCATTTATTGCAATTACGTCGACATTTTTATGGCAACTTTCACGCTTCGGTCTTCTCGAAGTACAGTTGCTGAATGCGCAATTACTCGTAGCCAAACCCATAATCATGGGTAAATACGATTCTTCCTGTATTTTTTCCAATTTACAGAAGTGTTAGGAAGAACGCAATGAGCAGCAAAAGCATCTCATATGACTCATCATCTCGAGCGTCTCTTATAATTCTGATTAGTTTAGTTTGGTTCGTTACATCTTCACGTATTCTGTAGCCCTTTAAAAACCCATTTAAGATTTTCATCGAATTTTCATGTTATAAAAAAGATGATACTACGAAATAAAATAAATTCCCTCTTGATTATGCTCTAAGTTCGTTGAGATCCATTACAGCGACACGTACTCAATGAGAAGATATGCAGGAAAACGTCTAATGTAATCGGTAAAAGAAATATCGATGATTCATATTACGTTTTAACTACTAAATTTATGTCTTTGCACCATAAGTACGATTTTCAAGCCCCTCCACTTGAATTCCAGGTATTTACTTTTTTGGAACTTATTGAGTTACTAAATAAGATTGACGCGACCCTTAGTCCCGATTTATGTGGCGTAGTCCCGCTATTGAACTGTATCGACTTTGGTACGGATACGTCCCGCTTTCTTGTAGTCACGGGAAGAACTAAACTAATGAAGGAATTAATCACGATGGTTTCACTATACCGTCATTCTAACCTCGGAGCTAGCCTCCCCTTTAAATTCGAAGCAAAGAATAATTTTAAGTCTTGCAACCAGTCGATGGCATTTGCACTCTCTAATTGTTATGTACTGTGAATATATCGTACTTTGGTGCATGTAAACGGGACTCGTAAGCGGACTCTTCCAAACCTTATCGCCTAAACTCCAGGGTTTAAGAAAAGAAACGTTTTTACTTCTCTGAAATCTAGTCAACCTTACTGAGATTTTTATTTCGAAATTCTTAACATAAGAAGTTCTGAAATGAATCGCTGAATTCCCGAAGTAATTCGACGGTAGGGATTGCGTAAAGCGGAGAGCGCGGCAAGGAGAGAGGAAGGGCTTAACCTTAACCTTGCAACGCGTAGTCAGACCATGAAGGTGGTGGGATTCCCTCCCTTTCCGCAACTCCCACCCAAAACCTTGTTCTTCTCCCTCGTATGCATCCCACAACTCTTCGCTTCCTAATCTGCACTACGCAGAATCCCTTCTTCTCTTCCTGCAAAGGAATCTCTCCGCCTTGTTCCGAAGAAACTCAAATGATCTCTTTCAGCTCTCAAAGGCTGCAAGGATCCTGTGTTCCGCTGAAGTCTCCTCATTACCTAATGATGGGGAGCCGTGTTTTAAAGGTAGCGCTCGAGAAACTCTTTAGAAATGAAAATCGGTTTTGCCCCCAACGACACGAATGGTTCTAAAATATAAATAAAGTATGCGCTGAGGCGTATCCAGAGTTCTTCTCTACCGTTCTCCACTCATTAGACTTAACTAGTGTGTGTAGCATGCTTTCTAAATTATCCCTTTTTTATTCTGAAGTTGATGAAATGCTTTCCGATCTATGCGGTGCTTTTCCTACCAAGTTTTAAATAAGCACATGATTGAAAGAAAAGGTGATTTCTTGGTTGAGTCGGGACGCCATTACAATTATTCTTCGGTTCACTCCGAATTGTTAGCAGTTTATCTAATGCATAAATATTCGTCGATAATATTCAAACATTTTAGGAATGTGGTATATTCGGATTCATCCAATCTTTATGTATAAAAAGAGGCAGGCTATGCAGAAGAACAGGATCTATATATAAGAGGAAAGAGATTTGAGTACCATCTACATTTTAATGACAATGAATATGTAAAAATATTACTATATGACGGAATTTATTTTTAAAGGATTATAATGCTACACATTACTCGTATAGGAATAATCTATCTAGTTCCGACTGCTCCTGTGCCCATATTTAAATAAGGGAAACGATTGAATTTATGTTATTCATAAGTATTTCATTTTCTGTTTCTTAAGATTTAAAATTCCCAATACTTCCTAAATTCGCAATATTCGATGATATTTAAATTTAGAGGTTATAAGGAATGATATTTCAATTTAGTGGTTATAATTTCTCGAAGCCAGAGATGTCAAGAAGGTACCAATGTTTTATCACGTTCTGTTTACGAATCGGTGGACATACGAGAAGTGTGGAAATTGTAAACTATCCGAGCAAAATATTCAGAATATAAACGTGTTATGAGAGTCTTTGGCGTAAATTTTCTCCGTGTTCTAGGTGATAAAAGATCTCTCTCTTACACTTCTTCCCAAAGACCCATCTTGTCCTAACAATTTTCCACGCGGGAGACAGTTACCATTGAGGAAGAAGGATGGAATGAAGACGGGAGTCTTCTCTCTTCTTCTCTTCACTCTTGTCAACAGCGACTCACACACAAAAACCAGTTTAAAGCGAACCGTGAGGAGAATCGCGATAGGAAAACTTCGAACGTGACTGAGCATGCGCGTTCTAGCCGAACGGTGGCGACAACGTTCACGGACGGCGGGCAAACGAACTAATTCGCTAATTGAAGACCTTTTTGCGAGGTGGATGAAGCAAGTAGAGACAAAGAGGCTAAAAAGGAAGAGAAGAGAAGAGGCATAAATGGACACAGTGGAATTAAAGCGCACCCAGCGGCCGACGGCGTAAAATGTCAATTTTAACTCAGTCTGACATTTCCATCGGCCGTTCTTGTTTGGGTTTTTTCTTCCGCGGCCTTAAAGGGATAGATACGGAGTGGACGCCTTCTGATGTCGCGGAGGGTCGTCGTCATGCGTGGAATCATTTGTACTTGAGCGCCTTTTGCAAATCTTGCGGCCGATGAAATCGGGACAAACGCGAGGAAACTTCATGGCGCTGGAAAACATGAGGGGGAGATGTTGTATGTTCTTACTGATAAGGAATGCGATAGAAGAATTATAAACTTTTAAAATTTCAGGTACATTTAATTCGATTGAAATCATCGCCAAGGTTCTACTTTCTAATGTGGGCAAAATTTTGCCTCGGCTATTTTTACCATATATTTATATGAAAAATTAGGAGCAAAAACAGATCTGTGTGGGACCCAAGCAAACTCTTTCTAACACACAGAAAATAAATGTACTACCTACTTTTATTTTAATGTTTACAATTCAGCACAATTGAGAAATATTCGTATTATTTTCGTCTTTAACAAAATAAAAGGTATCCGGACTATCCTCCATTATCTTTTGTATATCCTCAGGGTATTTTATTACTTTAATCGTTTGATTTATGTCATAGGATATTTTATTAATAATTGAGCACAATATACTAGTGTATATTAATAGCCTCGTTCATCGGACTAAAACGTTATGCAACAAACAATAGTTAAATAGTTAAATTTGTGATATCGAAACAATATTATATATTAAATTGGAAAGAAATTTTTTCGAAGGAATTTTAATGACATTCCGCACAACCAGCTCAATACTTCTTTGGAAAATGAGATTTCAAAATCGTCTTTCCTTTGAATTCAAAAATAGATATCCTTTAGCCATTTAAATGTAGTTGTTCTCAAATAAACTTGGCCGGAGCCTTGAATACGTTAGAGGCAATCAACTTCATCGGAAAGTAATTCCAGTTTTCAACGTTTTGCCCCCTCTCTTGGTAGAAGCTCCTTTCATTGGTTTTCTTACATAAGCCGCTCGTTAGAGGCCTCAATCCCGACGCAAGGCTCCTAAAAGCGTTCAGCTTCTATCGTTTCATGAAATTAGCATAGCAGTTGCTTGTGGCGGCCGTCCGGTATGGGGAAATAAAAACTACATGCCGCCTTCGTTGCGTTCCCTTTGCTTTTGTTTTTAGACTTGTCTTTCCCCTTTTCTCCATCGTAGTACCCCACACTCTCTCGCCTACTCCTCCATCTCTTGTATGTTTCTCATATTTAATCTGTTTATGCCTTTACTTAAAATTTTCTTCTCAATATATTCTTATGCGTTAATTCTTTTTAGTTGATGCTTTGTCTTGATTGCTTATCTTCTGTTACAGCTGACGGACATATAAGTATAGCGCTAAAATAAAACAGGACAAATTGTTGTATCATAATTCCTTATAATGGAAAAATCAGTAGATTTTTTACTCCATGTTGGATATTTTCGAGCAATACTGATAATTGTGAAAGCATTGAAAAGAACAACATAACTCTATTAAGGTATTAATTAAAAATATCTTACCTCAGTTTAAATGCGAGAATGTTAAGTTTTACCTCTCTATCTGTTTTTGCAATTTAGTTAGTATAATGTGGCAGATTTGCTGTAGAAGAATTTCCTCCTGATGCAGTACATATCCAGAGTTCAACATTTTGTCTTTAACCTTCTTTCTATTTTTCAGCGATGACTTGACTGATCCTTCAATAGGGTTTAAAACTGTTTATAATGACATAAATGACAGATGAGGACATTCATATAACGACCATTGTTTGGAGGAAAAGTGTTTGATATACTTTGCCCTTATCTCTCGATTCGATCTCTTCTCCGAACTTTCCGTCTCGCAGCCCTGTCCCAATTTCGCATCGCAATGCCCTTCTCTCGACCGCAATGTCCCTCTCAATAGCCCCTTTCCCTCTTCGTTCCATCGATGTCCCTCCACCGGCGATGGCGCCCGCAAACAAAGGCGTCTCTATCCCTCTATTCCTCATTCCTCCCCTTTTCCGCACGTGACGACTCCACCCCACTCCACACGGTTCGAAACCCGTCCGAGGGCATATATACTCGTCTTCGTCACCGCCCACCCACGCGCATAAACAACTCATCCGACAAGAAGTAGGATTCTCGAGGTAAAACAAACCGCGAGCGACTCGCGTCTTCAAACCGATGCTCTGTTTTGCGGCGCAGAACTTCTCGTGCGGTGTTTGAATTCACCTCGCATACGGTCGCCGGTGAAAACATTTCGTGTCCAAAGGTTTTATTCCGTCTCGTTGAGTATCCGTAGAAGACCCAGAGATGTTTTTCTGCGCATATGGACCATAAAGTGCCGGCACTATTGGAATGAAAGACCGTTCAATGTTGCATTTCCAGGTGCCATTTACGAGATCAATCCAAAGGGAAGTGTCTCGCCGATGAAAGATGAGTGCAGCTCCAAACTACCATTACATGAACGTGCCATCAACTGCTCGATACTTCATCTAATGGTCGCTTCCTCTGCCGATATCTCGGAAAAATATGCGTAGAAACTGCAAAGTTTCCTTTTGCAAAGTTTAAGATATCGTTCCACCATTTATGGTCTGCTTGAAATTGTAACTCGAATTGCTGTTTGTTTTCCACGTACGTATTTCTCTCTACTAGAAACCAGTCCTAATTCAACCCGCGCTACACGAGCGCATTAAATTCTCTCTTCGACATTTCCTCCTGAAATTGACCTTTCAAAATTTTCCAATTACTATCATGTAGCCATAACCTAGTCTAAATTGCTACAGAATCCGGGGTTAAAAACAGGAGCTTCGGTTATATAATGAACAAACATGATGAACGAATTCGTGTTGCATAACAACTTATGGTTCACTGTGAAGTAACTTATTCACCTTTAATATTTGCTCAGAAAGCGTAGCGTTGGGCTCCAATTCAGTTCGCAGACTTCGTTTAATGAATTTCGATTACGGGATGTATATTTTTTAACTAAGGCATGCGTGTTCTTTCTCCGTGTCATATTGCGTGGTCCTCTCCAAGCCCTAAAAGATACGATACAATCGAAAACTCAAATCCCTCAAAAAGCCGCAGGAAAACAATTTAAGGTGTAACCTGAGTAGGAGATGAGAGTTCCCGTCTTGTGAGTTGTTGACGGGGTAAATATTTAGCTTCAAAGTCGAACCTTAAGGCAATACACCACACAAATGCGTTTAGCGTGCAATACTTAAAAGGTACGTGCAAAAGGAATAAAAACGTAGAAACCCTTTGGTAAACTGAGACTTGCCATCTCACTTAGGATCCCGACTTAGTGTAATTAGTGAACTCTCTGCTCTAAGAAAACAGTGGGGCAATTAGGAAAATAGCCATATTTTCATTAAGTTAACCAATTGTAAAGGGTTAGACAGTGCAACTGAATACGCATTATTTCTATTGGTCACTGCAGGATTTTAGGAATAGAAAAATGTCGTGATTTCAGTTATTATGAACTCTTTCTAGTCGCAGATATATATTTAATGCCTCATTTCGTTGTCAGGGTACATGATAGTCTTTCACTTATCGAAATACGATAATATGAAAGACAACATATATGTTTTTTCGAAATCGGTTGTCACCTATTAACAAATCTCACAAAGCGCTCAGAAACCGCATTTCCTGAATGACATTCGTTGAATATGTTTCGGGTATCATATGAAAATTCATACGTCCGCGATAACGATATAAATATTAATGTAGAGACGGCGACCTTCGCATCTCATCCGAAGAAAGAATGCGGTGGGGTCCACTCGTTAACATTCGAGTGTAACAAATCAACATCGTTATCTCGATCATAACCTTGCCCAATGAGAAGTCGTCCGCTCAGAAGTCCTTGCAAATCATTCGCTTATTTTCCTTCCTTATCTCTTAAGCCTTTGGTAATAGCGCTTCAAAATGCCTCCCTCATCCCCATTATCCTTTTTCCTTCTCATCCATCATCCGCTCCCATCTTCGCAACTCACCCCTTCCATCCGTGCCATTCACGCTCCTCCTCTAGCATTTCCAAACCTCTCTTGCAGTTCCTATTCGCGCAAAACAAGCTGTTTGTTCATAACTTCATTAATTTTCTTTCTTCCCCTTCTTGACAAGCTTCGGCCTTCTTTTGGTCGGTTAAGACCACTTCGGACTTTCCCCTTTTCCTCATTCTTACATCCGCTATAAATACATTCCCCTTAGTAGAACCATTCTCCAGCCATTTTACGAATCGGGACGAAGCTTTTGCCGAAATTGTAGCAAAGGACCAAATTCAATGATATATCGAATAATGAATGAAATTTTTCTAGAGTATGATTCAATGACCAAAACATAAGCATGACGAAATACGTTTTCACGTTTACAAAAGTTGCATGATCCTAAAGTATAGACAAAAAAATCACTCTTTATCGGGAGGCAAGGTGAGAGCTGTAACCATTTCCTTGGGTCTATTTGAAATTTTCGTGCACACCTACATATCCTGCTAAACATTAATTTGCAGAATCCAAAAATATGGCAGACAAATTTTTGCTTCGCGAAGAATTTGTAATTAGAGCCACTCTTTAGCTGGGGCATAACAGCACTCACAGTCTGATGAGTTAAAAAACTACATTAAAAAATTCCCGAGATAATCACTTTCATCCTTAATCTGTCACTGTCACCTTAAGAAGGCTAATACGACGAAAAAAATTAAACAGAGGCGAATCAAGAGAAATTGGAAATATCCGAAGTTTAAGTCCGCATTCTATATTCTCATCTTCCCCCTTATTGTCATTGTCTTCTCCTCGTTTCGATTTAACTTGGCGCGTCAGAGATTTTCAAGGACGGACGAGGTCTCGCGGAGAATAATTTCTTTCGGCCCCCTGGAGGCATGCAACACGCAAAGGAACGACGGTTGCGCCTGTTTCGTGAATTCCTGCAATCTTTTCCTCCGCGTCTCGGAAAATACTTCGGAGAAATTTGTAGTTGAAGGTCAGAAAGTTGTTGGCGGCTGTTCCTTTGGTCGATGCTTCACAGCAATATTGATACTGTCGGAAAGTTCCAACAAGAACGTTACATTCGAATGGTTCCAGGCTAAACGCCCGTAATAAAATTACATGATACAGACGCCGGTGACTCAAAGTATAGGAAAATATTTCAGGTTATTTAAATCGCCTTGCTGAAATTCCTCTTACATTCCTTCTTATGAACTCCTCTTTCCACGAGATAGGGGATGAGCTCAGGGATACATCAAGTTCAAGAAAAAGCAGTGCAAAGATGAATTATTTATATAAACTGTAGATATTTTTCCCATATTTTAGTTTATTTTAGTACTCTGGAGTAGTATAATGTGATACAAATATCAAAATTATTCTTTGAACCGAGAAATTTATACTGTTCAACTTCTCTTAAAAAGAACGAGATGATAAGCGTTATCTCAGGATATAGGCCAACTGTCTAAATTAATTGCATTAAATGTTTAATGTTTTTGGACTATTATGTTTAGTTTCTGTATTTTAATAATCTTCTTATGGCATCTTAACTTCAATCCCCTTCGAAAATTGAAAGTTTTCCACAGATTAAAGAAAGTAATGTTTTTTTGACAAAAAAAAGATAATTCCATCACTAAGGAATTCCGCACACCTCACAGTGTTGCCTGAACTGAAGGAGTCGTTTTACATATTATTGCGTAAATTATCACACGCTTTTTTAAATCAATACGACATATTACCAGATAATTCCAGTTATTTCAACTGGAGAAGCAGAAAATCCAAGCGATCAGGAACTTTAACCTTCTTCACGCCTTTGCCGTAAAAATATTTCAGAGTCATCCAGAGGCGAAAGAAACTATGAAAACGATTAGGGAAACTACTGCAATAACATACCGAAAGAGAATTTTCAAACCTATCACTTGAACATTGACGCAGAAATAAATTTCTCTCGGGACTCAAATGAGCTCCGCTGAAAGGCGCAACGAGGCTTTAAGAGGCTGAATAGAGGAGGAAAAAATTCAACAACGCGGGTAGTCGGAGGCGAGTTTTTTGGTCTCAAAAACGATGGCAACTTCTCTTTCACGGTTGGGATCCTCCAGTCCTAGGGAGAGTCCTAAATATAACAAAAATTTGACGACTCGGCCACTTTTTTCCAATCTGCCCCTCTTCTCTTCGACCGAGTCCTTCGCAGGCGATTCCGCGGCGCCCGTTTTTTCTCCCGGCGTGCGGGAATAAAAAGGGCGAGGGGATCCGAGCATCTCAGTGTGGTTATGATCCGGAACTCATAAACCGAAAAGGGCAGACTCGATCAATGGTTTGAGGAATGCGATCGTCTGGGAAATCTCCCCGGAGATGATTTTTTCCATCGGGAAACAGTCTGGCGAGCACATCGTGGGTATCGTTCGCTTTTTTCCTCGGAATCGCCGCTCATTTGCGACCGGATGTATTAAGAGATCCGCGGTGCGCCATAATGCCTTTTCAGCTCTTTACGACCCGCGAACCCTTTTTACCTTCCCCCTAAAGACGTCACAGAGTTTCATAAATTCCGGATATCTTTTTCCGCTCCGCCCTGGTGGTGCTGCCGCAAAAATTTCAACCCCCCCGATCGTCCGGTTTCAACAAACCTGTTTTCATATCGTTCCAAAAATATTTTGAGAGAATAAGAGCACCGCGAAGCGACTCTCGGATCGGATTTCGTTGCCTTTAAAATGTCGTTCTGTTGATTCGCGTTCGAGTCGAGGCATGGAGGAGAGCGGACTTCGGATGCGATTTTCGTCTTTAATGGGGAGAAAGTAAATTCTGTTTTGATAAAATGCATGCATAGAATCGACCGGTATTTTCCGATTTTGATAAATGAGAGGGAAACTTTATGGTGAATTTTTTTTCATATTATGATTAGCTGAATTAGGAAAACTTTGTATTAGATAATTGTAATACTGCGGATGGAGGTACAATGAGCTGATCTCCTTTAAATCTAATATGTCCAAGCTCTACTTTGACTAAAGAAGTAGGAACGAACACTTAGTAATTTCTACAAAAAATATATTTTATTTGCGACTAGTTTCATCTACATTTAGACATCATCAGGCATCGGAAACGTCAGAAACATCGTTGTTTAAGTACAGGATTAATTTTATTCATGATTCTACTTTATGATGCACTTTTGTTCTCATTTCAACGCGTATAATATCCCACTTACTGATACTCGGCACAGTTTTATCCGTAAATTTCTTTCAAATCATCCTAAAAATCAACGAGCAACTGTCAGAGCTTCAAAACTAGGCTCTATGAATGTAGTTTTGATAGTTTTGGTTAAATCAAGGAAGTATTAAGCGAAGGTTACGTAAGGTGATTGGCAGTCTATAAGTAAATATTAGTAGTCGTTTTATTATAAGTTTTTCGTCAGCTAAGGTTATTTCACACGTTTGCTCACACCGAATTTAGTCGAATATCAGTAAATAGTAACCACTTTTTAGCATTTATCGCAACTCTTTGCTCTACACAGCTTAAAATGTTGATATAGTATTGGGATGAGCATCAAAGATACCTTAAATAAAAAGTAACAGTTGACTTAACTGCAACATGAGAGCTAAAAAGAATTTATCTTCCATTTAGTGACATCTAGTCGAGCCCCATCATTTACTGTCCGTACTAACAGTGTCCGTGCCACATCGCTCCATCATTAATTATATTACTAATGTGGCAAAGAGCCACACCCTTTTCGCTTAATTGTCCAATCGCTTGCGGAATGTGTATATTGCAAAATTATCGCCAATTAGCGTCCGCATCGCATCGAAAAAACCTTTAAACCTAATGGGGTAAAAATATGTGACGACACATCTTGCAAACGAGCGAAATAAATCGATTTGAGGTGATTGTTAAACTATCAAACGGGAGCGAAATAGACTTCAATCCGAAACATGCATTAGCTCTTGATTAGAGTGTGAAAAAAGTTTGTTTGGAAGGCATGAACGAAAGCGTGGCTCCGTTGATAAAGGAGCATAGAGGCATAGAGAAGGAGTGTGGGCGAAGGAGGGGCGATGGGAGGGTCTCCTCTCCTCCGCTGCAAATTCCGTGCCTGCGTCTTGCCCTCGTGCAGCATCCCAAGGTCGTACCCTTGAAATGGACTCTTGAAGGACGCAGAGACGCGAGGGCGGAAAAGCAGCGGCGCGAGAGGGAACAACGAACGGGCAAAACAACTCCTCGATCAACAACAACAAACCCTCTCTCTTCCTTTCCCCTCCCCGGATGCTCGCCAACCCACCCGAATTTGCCTGGAGACTCTCGAGAGTCTTATGTTAAGTATGCAAACACCAAGTAATAATTAAAATATCCTGGATTGAGGCGTTTATCTCTTGATTTTATCATTCAAGTCTCGCGGAATCTGAATTATCCCCTATACTTAGAATTAGCTCCTTTTACTCGTACCAAGTTATAGAAAAGTCACTTTCTCTTCTTTGTCTACTACCGCTTCTTAGAGGAATTAATTTATTAATGATCGCAATTCTTTTACCTTCCGTAACCTTTCTCCGAAAATGTCATATCAAATATTTAAAAATATTTTGGAAGAATCCCACATAAAATATTGAGTATTAACCCAAAGCTCGGGGTATATTGTTCTACGAATTGATCAGTTCGCCAAAATTAGAATTAAATTAGAGAAAACCAACAAATCGAGAACTAAATGTTTCGGTGGTGTCACAGTGAATTCTTGTTAAACGTAAAATGAACCAAAAACCATAGCAAATATATAAATAAGGGAATTAAGAAGCATGATGATAAGGGATATTACGCAGCAAACCGATATTTTATTAACGGAACGCTCATATGCCGCGGATTACGGGCTGGGAAGCACTGCTGTAAATTATCTCATGTTTTCCAGGCATTTTTGTAATTCTAACAACTAGAAATAGATCCAAGTCATTCATAATTATATGGAAGGTATATGGTTTTAGGACATCGAGGACTGACTCTCTACGGTAGTCTATCACGCTTCAAATATAATCTCCCCGAGTTTTCGATTGCACAACTTCTGGAATCAACACTCCGAGAGTTGGCAACCATACCTCTCCCCCTCATTTCTTAATTTCGCTCCATGTTTATAAGTACTTCCTTTCGTGGAAGGTTGGCAAAATATTTGCGACGCCCGTAAGTTGCAGGGTCTTCAAGATCGAGTGGGCTCTGCGACGTATTCTTGCTCCCACGTCGTTTAGAGCTTATATTTCCCTTTCACTAGCTCCCCATCATATGATCGTAATATTATACGTAAAACGGAGATACCGACTTCTTTTGTTTGCTCTTTCTGTGGCCTGAGACGCAAAAGAAGATGATACCAGAAGTGGTGGAATAAAAATGAATTTTTAACATGGATTTTGTGAAAACTCTGGTTTTTCTCAGGGAGAGTTATGTCTCGTTTCCTCTTTTTTCGTTTTTGCACACTTAACACAATTGCTCATAAAACTGAAAGTAAATGATATCTTACTCCTTTTTCATGCGACAGCGTTCAAGAATAGGGTATGGTGTTCATTAAAAGATGTTTACAAACCCAAGGTTGGGATTATTCTCTCTGTGTGCCCAAGTAACACGCTATAGCGTTCGTGCAAACACGTTCGTTGTCCTTATTTTTCTTAATTTAGATTCGCGTTGATTGCCTACATATTGCACGAAGTTATGTTTGTCTTTGAGAAGAATCCTGCGTTGTTTATACCAATTCGAGAATCAAATGTCTTTTCTTCTATTTGGATTGTTTTAAAAATAATTCATTTGAGAGGTTATCTGACCATTACTTATGTAGTATTTAAGTCAAATGCTATATTATTAATTAATATTTTGATAGATATGAAGAGCCTATTGATATGCCTGTAAAATAAATAGTATGATGGAGCTGTTAAAATTTTTCCACGCTTAAAAATCTTATTCTGTCGGTTAAATCATCAGCTTTAGGCTAGTTGAATTCTCATTCCCTCAGTAATTTGCTAATAAAGACTTTTGGGAGGGGATGAAGCAAATGAACAAGAAGAGAAATGATGTTTTCTTACTTTCCTTACCGAGCCAGAATGTTATGAGTGAAACTTCTATATGTGCAGCACAGGCGCTATGAATAACATTTTTCATAGCATTAATAATGAGAGATCTAAATAAATACCATTATTTATACCTCAGTATTTTTCAAACTTATGTTAATAAAAATATTATGCGTTAGTAGGCTTGCTTGCCATTCGCTAAAAACAAATTTCTTCGATAAAACCAGTTATAAACCTCCATACGATATAAATACCTTCATTTTCAATGGCGATATTTGGGATTTGCTCTGGAGAGGGTTTAAATGGATGACTCAAGGAATTGAAGAGGACAGCTGTCATGCATTTCAACGTCCGATAAACAAGATAAATGCGTGGACGCATTCCATCGTTTGCCCGCTACCGTTCTTTTCACTTCCTCATAGCTTGCCTTATTCTCGTTAATTACGGTGTCGAAATATTTGCTCCTAAGCTCGCGTGTGGAGAAGCTTGCGGAATATGCGCTAATAAGTCTGATATGCTTGATATCCCCGAACTACGTAATTCTCTATAATGGTCGCAAATAAGTATATTACTGGTGTTTGAACGTAGAATTCGCACATTTAAAAATGTCTGTTGTAGTGACGTCATGAAACTAATAGATATTGTAATCTTGTTTTTAAAACAAATTTTTATATATTGCTCAACTTTCGATGAAAACGTCCGTTAGCGACTTGCATTTACTTTTTACATTAGTGTCCCGCAAACCACCGCATGGCGTACGGCAGGGGTCGCGAAAACACCGAACCTATCAATAAGCTACCTGATTGGTATTCCTAACACTATCAGGAAAAAGAGACCAGTAATAGCTCTCCAATCTCGCTATAATCTCGCGAAATCTTTTTGTCGTCTGGTTTCGGAAATCGCGCTCTCTGAGAACGGCAGTTCTTGGCGCTGGTTAGGCCCTATCTAGAGTACATATGTACATCTACATCTACATAAGTACCCTGCCGCCTTCCGGCGTGTGGCAGGGGGGACTTGTAGTGTAGGGACTTAGTATTGGTAGTCTAGAGTATATACACGGTGTAGGGTTAGTATTGGGATAGCATACTGAATATATACATACGTTGAATTCGTGGATTTTAAAAGATCCAGCGTAAATCGGTGCGTTTTGTTGATAATTGCTGCAATAAATCAGTACAACACCGAGGTGCTTCCTTAAATATTTCAAAGAGAGGAGATTAAAATTTAGTTTAAACTTGCTTAAAAATTTGGAAATAAGTCTTTCTCAGATAACAATGCAGAGGTTTTGCATTCACTCTTTTACGAAGGCCATTTGGACACTGAAAAAAAACTTGGGGAAATAGATGCAAGAACAAACCGCCTCAAAGATCCGTTTTTTCCTGATCAATACGCAACAGGAGCAGATTAAAGAAATATACTTACGGTACGTGCACACCCTGCCACGCTCCATAAGGCGACTGGGAGGTTAAATTTGTAGAACTGCTGCTTTGCTGCCTCTGGAAAAAAAGTTTTTTTTTTATAGTATGAGCTTTACGTAAAAATGTTTCCTAGGGACAATGATCTTTATATTGAAGATAAATAACCTTTGTATGTACTTCTACTAGAAACAATATCTCCTATTCTATTGATGTGTCACTGTGTACTTGTCATTGGCATGCGACTTTAGAGAGCTAAACTAGTTATCCGGCCGTTAACTGCATGTACGGTACATCTCAAATCAAAGGTTAAACAACATCTCTTGGAACCTCATTATCATTCCTTCTAACTCGTACATGTTTTTAGATTAAGAGACCTTGTAACGATGGAAACGAACCAAATCGAAGAAGTACTGTTAAGTTCACTTCATAAAACCAAGAACTTGCCACCTTGATTCTTCTGCCCGCCATTTAGACCTTTCCCGCCTACCATCCCCATCCTTTTCCGTTGCATTCCTAATCTCGTCGCAGTATATCATCTCGCATTTCTGATGCTCCATTAGCTGAGTTTTTTCCCCTTGCATTTCTCTCGCCTCATCACCTCCTACACACCCGACCAAACCTACGTTTTGCGTCGATCGTTTTTCCCTACGCTCTTTCGCAGAGCCTCTTGGGGTCATGTCGAATGGCAATAACTCATCGGTATGGTTCGACGCGGCCGCCACGCTGCTGCGGCTATTTGGCACGCGATGTGCGGTCGCTGGTGCCGTTATGCAACCCGCGCTCACCCATTGCACCGCCCGTTCCGAGACAAGAGGCAGGGGATAGGAAATCGCTAAGAGAGAGAGCGAAATGTAATAATAATGATGTCTTTATTAAAGGCGAGATTGAGACTGAAAAGTCTCTTCTTCCATCTAACCTTTCGTCAATGATTTTATGTACATAAAGACTTGTGTGTAGGTGAAAAGAAATAGAGAGGAAAACTTTAGAAGGAGTGGATGTAAAAAAAACCTAAGGTGATATCTTAGGAAAAAATATCCACAGCAGGAAAACACCCTCAGAGAATGGGGGTGTGAAAAACCTGCGCAAACCTACTGATAGTTCATGCTAAAAGATGTTTAAGAAAGCTGTGTATAAGAAGGAAATTACAAAATCAATAGTAATATAACAAAATTACAAATTAATAATAAAATAAAATCATAAACAGGAAAAACTGCAATAATAAACAAAGTAAAAGTGGTAAAAAGGTAACAAGGTAAAAATGTAGAGATAGATCGGGCGAATCTAGGATGGGAGAAGAATATCGTAAATAAGGAAGTACGATGGATTTAAGGCCGAAAATTAAGAGATAACTCTCAAGGTTTGATGATAGCTGATATTCTTGGGTGATTAATAAGTTTTTCATTCCTTATTTTGGCATTGATTTAATGTAACTTGACACTAATTAGATGAAATGAAGCACTTATTGCTTGTTGAGCTTTTCAATAAAATAGGATAATTTAAGGGAGTCCATTTGAATACTAAAAATTCTTTTTTCCGGAATTCCCATGTAATTACAAGTTCGTTAAAATATGAAGTATTTCATATAAATTTACGCATTTAAATTTAAACCCTGTAAGCCGCCAGTGGCGCGTGGCTGGGGTGCAAAATCACCGATAACCCTTCGCCCTAACTATTATTAGCTTCTTCGCTGGAAAAACGACCAGAAGTAACTATCCTTCCTAGCAATCACTTCCCTGAATCTTTTCTTACTATTATCTCGGAGCTTGTGGCACGTTGTTCATGGGAATAACAATATTAGCTATCTCGTTGACAAGATCTTTAGTGATAAACTTTTCGAAAAGCTTACGTCGGTAATCAAGTCTTCTATCCATAAGCGAACTCCCCCCTAGGGATTTTATCATAACCGAAACCCTAATGTCGAATCTAAAATCTCTCTCCAGAAAACTATCCGCTCTACGTTAAACCAACTCAAGATCGGAGACTAATCCCATTTCTTGAGGATCCCAAACTGCACAGAAATACCCAAGGAGATGTGCAAGCTCATTAGTACATTACTTAAAACATATATTTTATAGACATAATTCTTTGAACAAGCGAAAGATATTATTTACACTAAGGTACACCTATGAGAGACACAATGCCGACTTTTTTTTTGAGGATATCTGTTGGATAAATTTGTGAAGTAAAGAAGCCGAATAATCAATTGGATAGCGATTCAACGTTGGTGAAGTTTAACCAAGCCAAATTTTTCAGTCGATATGGAAGTATAAAGTGTCAAATCCTAGAAATTTGACGTGGCTTACGTAGAAAAGCAGTATGATTAGTTTATTCACATATAATCTCAAGTTAATGAGCGATTTATAGAGCCCGAGAAAAAATATTTTGTTCATGCTTTCACCACTGTAACTTTTTAAATTCAGCACTGATTCAAGAGCACAGTTGAGTTAGTTACAAACATAAGCACGATCAATCATCTCTAAGGTATACAAAGAACATTCGAGTAAACGCGAAAAAACGAAAGGGTTAACCTAAATTAGCAACTAGGTGAGCGTTAGTGAAATTTGAGAGAAGGTAGTTGGGCGCGCATCGACGGCTAAGTGTTATGTGGAGGCTATTGTTATATCAGCGAGTCAGATACGAGACTACAGAAAATATTTGAGAAGTCTAGATATTTTTAATCCCTACAGAAATCATTACGAGCCTTCTAATAACACGAGACTGGTCAAAAATCCTGCGATGCAACACATCATTCGTAACGGATATTATTTCCGCTACCTGAAAATTAAGTACCTCTCCGCTTGAGAGGATCAACGCTCCCGCACACGTGCCTACCCTGGCAGAGCATCACCACCGTTGCAACGCTTAACGATCTGGGCCGTAAAAGCACGACCTATCTCACTGCACGTAGTCCTTCAAATATCCTCCTAATTCCATCGCCAAAAGACTCCCTGCAATAAGCAGGGTCCCTGGTAACCACCACGAGAGATATTAACGCTCGAGAGACAACGTGATGGCACGCCGAATCCCACCCGTGATAATTCCGACCAGAAACGACCGCTCGTATTCCGCCTCCAATTCGGAAAGGACTTAAGACCGTTGGAGCAATTCCGGAGTGTGGAAATGGCGATGAGGGTGAACTACATTACATTCGCGAGATTACCCTTGTGTTTGTGTTTATGGGAGAGAGAATAGGGAAGTGCTTCAACGCGCGACCCTATAATCAGGAAGGTTCGGGTTGAATTACGGTTGTGGGTACGGCGGTAGGTGTGCGGGAAGTTAAATGTGGTTGCGGATGTGTGATTGAGGAAATCGCGGAGGGGATTTAGTGAGGAAAAAACGGAATGGGGAAATGAGGATGGGGTCGTTCCCCGGCGAATTGGGGATGGCGGAAGAAGAGCAGATGGAGCACGCACGCTGATTCACGCCCTGGAATACAAATGCTGCCGACAAACAAAGCTTCATAGTTTTCGCCGGATGAGTGCTTTTCAGAGAAAAAGTCTGGAAAGCAGTAATTTACGTAACGATGGGATTGGCAGTTGAGATCACCTAGGCGAAATTGATATCTCTGTTTCTCGGAAGGACGTGAAACGGGTTAACTCCTTGAGACACGAAGTTGAATCTGTCGTTCTTGCAGCGCATCTCAGATCACGGAAGAAAGAGCACGAGGTTCACGTAGAAGATATGATATTAGCGCAGGAAACGTTAGAGGGCTGCAGAATTTAGACGTATATTTACATAGCATATTTAAAATCTTGAGAAAATTTGATGTCAGAGAAGCCATAAAAATATTAAATAAGAATGCATTGATTATTATTTTGTTATCTTGGCATTCTATCGCTATTTGTGATTCAGAAGAATACTTATTTTTCTGCACAATTGTCATGCAATGAGGATGAGGCATTCATCAGAGTATACACCAATGCCATATATTAAATATTCTTTGTTTTATTACCACATGGTGTATATTTTTCTTACGTTTATCCGTATTAGTTGCCTCAAGATAGGTTATTTTAATTTTGAAGTTACAATAAATTTAGGAAGAATATCATGTTGATATTTAAATTAGTATAGTCAAAACCTTCAAGTAATATTTCTTTGAGTATAATAGGGACTTTAGTCTACAGTACCAGTCAATAATGCAACATCCCTAGTTCTTAATTTAATTTTTGCATCTTAAATGAACCTTTCAGAACATTTTTATTATTTAAATTAGTGATCCATATTGCAACCACTGTTGTCTTTAAAAACTTCAAGTAGTTAAACGTCATTATAGTAGCTCTTACACCAAGAGACCAGCTGGTTAATACCGACTAATATCCGAATACACACAATTGTGCCCTTTAATAGATATATATCGAAGTACGTATCTACTTCAACAACTCACAATAGCCATTAATTTTCATAGGAAAATATCGACATTTAAAAATATAAAACCATTCTATGCGTTAATTATTGAAGCGAGAAAAATGTGAAGTTCCTCTTGAGTTTTATCGAATTTGCTTCTATTGCAAGTTTTAGTAAACCACCGAAGGCTAGAAAAGATCTGGTGTTTTCCCGGCGTAGCTGTTATAGATAGATAGATAGAATTATTCCTTCCACCGAAGGTTAATTAAAGGAAATATTTCGATTTTGATTCTTATAAATTAAACTGTTACGAAAGAAGACTGCATTTCTTAGACCTAATTATTAAATTATATCTTGGGCTCAATCTTTTAAAATAAGACATCAAGAATGGAGTTGTTTTTTCTACCTTCGCTAATGGCGTACAAAATATGACCGAAAAATGTTGTCAGAGATAACTGTTCTCGCTCACCTTGTAAAGGGTGTGCACGTCAACCTCGTAAGTTTTATTCTTCCTTGGTTTGATACGTATATCCATATTTGTATCGCTCTAGATCCCGTTTAACCGAAATTCAACTCCCTTGGATGCCAACCTTCGACGGCAAGTGCTATCTCTTGAAAGTATGTTTTTGCGAGGCACCGCCCTCTCCAGTAGCCGTCCTTGAAAGACATTTGGGCACTTGTTTTGCTCTTCCCGTCTCGTTGGGTCAAGGGTTTCCTGACTAGCGACGGTACACACCAGTTTTTTGACCAGAAATTACTTTGAGCGCAATCAGAAAAGCCGATTTTTCTCACATCACGATATTTAAGTGATGCAGCACTTAAATATACTGCGGAACTTGGGAAATTAAGCGAATTATCCCATCTACGATAAAAAGAAATCGAAGTACCAGTTTTTGTACCTTGTTAAGTTCCGATATTTTTCCGTTTCCATCCGATTGAGAAACGTAGCATTTGAATGCTCAGGGTTGAGGTACATTCTTTGCACATACTCGTATAGGCGGGTTCTAAAATACAAACAGAAGTGAAAAACATCGACACGTCTTGGAATCGAACCCAGGTCATGTCAGATGAGAGAGCATGGTAGATTAGTGGTTAGAGCATCTGCCCACAAAAAGTCCATGAAAAAGTAATTTTTCACCTCTGTTTAACGGTGGATAGTATTTGTAGTTGGAATTGCGTTTTCAACTCACACACATTATACATCTACATCTACATAAGTACCCTGCAAACCGCCTTCCGGCGTGTGGCAGGGGGTGTAAACACCAAGAGTAGAAGTTATTAGAGATGCATATGATGCATAATGATGACTACCTTCGATGGTTAAATCACATTCGTTCCTAATATTTAGTTCTGAGGTTTTGTTATTACATTTTCTCAATTTCCCGCTGATTCGAAAATTTTTGGAAATACAAATTATAATGCCCATGCATCATGCGTCTATGAAACACTGCCCACCGAAATCGCACCTGTCTTTTTTCCAGGAATTTCACGAACTTTGTCATTGTTCTCCCCATATTAGATGTCTCTGATGATTCAGCGACGTTCTGGGAGGCTGAGATATGACGTATCAGGGAATACAAAAGGAATTCCAAGGTTCCATGATACACACGCGAAACGCGAGCGTCGCTGTTCCACGGTGGTTTCCCACGAGGAAATGACTCATAGTTGTGCACCTTTTTGACCCCATGAAAAAGGAATGATATGAGAAACTAGGCTAAATTTCGAGGAAGAGCACAGATATGCCGGTGGGCAATCCTTGAGGAAGATATTTACGTTTTACCTAAATTATAAGCTCGAGGTTATGAATAACAGATAACTTAAAAAGCCTATCTAACATTAGCGCACTGGAAACACTCGTCCTTAGGAAGATATATATTCAGAACCCGCAGAACAGAAAGTAACAAGCTAATTAACTGATAAAAGAATGTGTCAGTGGTATAAATATGACATTATCGACTAAAGGTTATGAATGAAGGTGACTAAACCTGAGCGCATGCCCTCGTTTAAGAGGAACTGAAATCTAACGACATCACCTGAAAGAAACATCCCCTAACAACCTTGTTGCGTTGAAAATTAAACCCCTCGAACCACTCTCGCCCATTTCCGGTCCCGTGTACGAAAAATTCTGGTGGCCACTATGAAATTTGTCGTAGAAAAACCGCCTCAAGCCTTTCCCCTCCTCTTTTCACAGTCGGCCGCCTTTTTCATCGCTCTTCCGTCCACAGAACTAGGAAAAGAATTCCCAAACCCACCTAAGGCTTTGCGGTTTCCTGGTTCCCGATGGCAGCGCAGCGATCCAATAGCGACCGATAAAGGAAGCATGCCTCAGCAGTGAGCCTTGTACAAATTAGTAAAGTTCTGAGCTGAAAACATTTTACGCAATGTGAGTTACTCCTGAGGTTTCGAAGCGTTACATTTCTTCCGCTCTTCCATTTTCATCTTCCGGCACCAGCCCTCTCCAATTTTGGGTCAAACATTCCGGTTCGTGTGATGAAATATTTTCGCGGGCGAACTCTGATTCTTAACTCCGGTGAAAATCATTTTTACGATTTCCGATCCATTTTATTTAAGGTCATCTCTGGCGTACGGACCGTCTCAGTTTTCACTATCGGGAAATTTTAAATGCCCACCTACTTTCGCGGTAGTAAAAATTAGTAAGCTCTTTCGAAAACAGAAAACGAAAGTCCTAATAAACCTAAACTGGGATACATCCGCGATTTTCACTCCTTTCTGAATCGGAGAAAAACGAATGGGAAAAGTATAAATGTGAGTTGTGCGACCAGGAAAAGTAGATTTGACGATATTTTAATTACCGTTCGCCTAGTTTCTTTTGCATTTGAAGTAGAGTTTCTCTTTTTATTCCGCTACGTATGAATGCATGCATACACGAATGCTCATATATACGTATGCATATCTGGTAGTAACATCAAGACGGGGATACGCAATTAACGCATTTACGACGGAGCAAAAAGTTGGTTCAATTTGAAGTTTTTGTCAGCAATAGAAAGGTCTCCAGAAAGAGATTCAAGCGCGATTCTCCTGAAAATAACATTTCTTATAACTGAATAATTATATATTACTTTTATGACTCTTAATGATCCACTTTCACTTTGGAAAATTATAGCTGCATTCCGCCGCTATAGGTCATTTCTTACCGAAAACAAAATCTCAGGAGAGACATGTGAGAGGTTTCTCATAATTATATTTAAATAAAAACACTCATTAAATAATATTTCGTTGAACAACGGCAGTGATACCGTTGAAATGAAAGTATATGATGGATATTGCATCCCATTAACATAGTGGAAGAGACGCGGTATTGTAGTTAAATGGTTATAATACCTGCCCGAAGAGTGAGACCTATAGTAAGGTTCGAGTACAGTCATGTCAATGTTTTTCACTTCTGTTTGCCTTGAACTGATCCATTATGCTTTTCTTTTTTTTCCTTTTTTTCAGCTTTGTTACTGACACTTTTCTTTTACTAAATTTCCCCTCTTATTTTAAATTTTTTTAGTCGCTACTGTCAGTAGGTTTCGCAGGTTTTTCACGTCCCCCTTCACGTGGGTGTTTTCCTGCAGGGTTATAGTTTATTTCTTTTCCTAAGTGCAGACTTAGGTTTTTTTAAAAAACCCATATAGTAGTTCCTTCTTTTATTGCCTTCTTTTTAGTTAAATCCCAATACCTCTTTCTTTCTATGTACAATGCCTAATAGATGTAAGAAGAGACTAATTAGTCTCAATCTCGCCCGTAAATAAAGACGATTTATTATTATTATTATTGTTATGATTAAGAACGAAACATGAGGGATTTTATTATTGAATGTTTTTCCGTAAATTTGTAAATTTGTTGCAGTAGTATTGTTAAAAGGGTTTTTGCAACTAAGGTCATTTCGTACATATGAGACCCCATCGGGAATCAAACCCGTACCCACTTCCACCGAAGGTGAACGCGAAGCCCACTTGGCTATCAGGAAGCCTATGTGCAAATTCCAGTGGTATATTTTCGTCTTCTTTTTAAGACTAAAAAAGCAAGTTATCGCTGAAAATGCTGTAACTGCTAAAGAAATAATAAACCCAGAAAGATAGTAAAAGAATATACCTGTTATGTTTCCGAATTAACGTCATATGTTATACCTAGCGATCTTAAGGGACACCACAAAATATGCTATTACGAATTAGGTACATTTTGGGAGCTTTCGGGAGTTAAAAAAAACTACGATTCTAAACTCTGAACCATATATATGTAATATCTTCAAAGTTAAAAACTAATTTATTGGTTTATTATCATTTAGACTTTTCCAAATAAAATGACTACTTAAGCTTATGGCAATACATATATTGTACACATAAATGTAATTGAATTTTTAATGCCACCTGTTTCCAGAAATTTCTGAATTCTGCTGCAAAGTTTTCAATCCAGGCAAGCATGAATCTCTCTTTGTGAAATGCTTACTCATTTGAGCGTTCAAAGAATGCACTGATAAAAATCTTCACCGTTTCTGAAGACTTTCTCTTGCAGATTCTCTTCATGCTTTTCATTTTATGAACTGGGAAAATTCTAAGAAAGCAGTCCATAATTGAACATAACAACCGCAACGCATTGTGGGGAGGTCTGATTTTAGTTTCTGTAAAAGTAAGGCAATGAAGGTATCACAAAAAGTTGGCAAATAACTAAAGTAGAATCTCAAACTAGAAATAAATATTTTTTTCTTGGACTCGATAGTTCATTCGCGACATTTTTTTCCATTAAAAAATCACGAATACCTGGTGTAATTCTCAACTTGCTTCTCAGTAACGCTTGATTAGTTTTCAAAAGAAAGCATATATTGCAGTTTTTATCTCAAATTTACTTATAGAAATTGCAAATCATTCCCTTCTCCATACGTTAAATTAACTCTTTGGATTCGGCACTTCCTTGGGGTGTTTTGCAGGTAACCGTTTAAAAACCATTTAATGTAAAGCTGAAGTATCAGAGCACGTATTTCTACTTCTTTTTTATCACCCTTTCTATGCTCACCTGAATTATGAAGCATTCCAGAAATCAAAGAAATTGTTTACGACTTTTTATTTTCTGCTAACAGCTGAACAATGCGGAAACAAAATAATGTAAAATATAAACTAAAATGGCTTGAAGCTGCATTAAGATAGATAGATAGATAGACTCTTTATTGGCGAGGTTAGGCCCATATGGGCCTCTCTTCCACCTAACCTCGAGGAGGAGTGATGAAACGTAGCAAAACGGTAGAGAACCATAGGGCTAAACCAAAAAGAATGACAAAACAAAGATGTTTCGCAAGAAACACGATCAGGGCTCTATTTCTGCCCAAATATTCAAATTAAACCAAACTTCAATCTGATCCGAAGAAAAATTCTACTCATAGACATAACACTACAAACCAGACATTAGGCGATTCATAGAATCTCATACCATGTGGATAACGCTGCAACCAGGATGAACTGGGAACAGATGGTTTTCGCGAAGAATCTTGATCCGGAATTTGAATCGCCGCGAGCGGTTTGGACGAATATCGTTTCCTTTTATCTTCGGCTAACATTCGTCTTGGTGAGTGCAACGACCATTCGCCACTTATTCGGTTCTGTCTTTTAGGCAAGAGAAAAACAACTTTCGTTCGATCGGTTGAGCGATTAGGAGGAAAGCTGTTGTGCGTGGGCGAAAGGGATCTTCGGGTGAGGGGAACGCACTTTTCCCGCGGACCGCGTTCTGTGGGGGGCCGAGGAAAGTGGGGCGAAGCACTGGAGGGTCAAGAGCCCCCACCCACTCCCTCCCCCGCTCGCACCCGGGGGCGCGTGGCAGCGGTCCGCTCAACAATACCAATCTTCGCGCCAAACTACCGCCGCGGAAAGTGATCTCGTTCCAGTTCGAGGCGGAGATTGGCAATTTTGGAGATCAAATAGGGAGACAAAGGGAGGATAGGCTTTCCAGGCGTTGTTAAACGAGTGCGGCAATCGGTTGGTGAGAGAGGCGAAAAACCCGTTCTCTTGGGTTAGGTTTTTATTCCCCGATCGCGAATCGAAGGAGATGTGTTGAGGGAGGCGGTAATAGTGTGAAAAAGTCGGGCTCTGAGAGGGGAGAGAAAGATTCTAAGTAAGAGGCAAATAATATTGAAAGCACTATGTGAGTTGAGGGCAAACCATTGAGATCTTGCTTGGGAGATAAGAAGGAACATGCGTGCAAATTTGCTGGTATTGTAAAAGAAATCGCGAGTGCTGAGCCAATCGATATCCCTTTAACGCTTGCTGAATCTAACGGAATGTAAACAATTCTGGTTTGCCGAAAGATTTCGATAATATCAACAGTAAATTTAATTTTTTTGTTTCCTTCTGTTCTTCTAAATTAACTCTTAATTTAACGCAGCTCTTCCAAAAGTATAGACGATTTCTGTTTGGCTGATCCAATATTTATATAACTATCTTAAGTAATAATAAAAGTAATCTTCATATCATCACCTTTGTTATATATAAGAGATAGTAAGCCAAATGCAAGGTCTACATTTATTATAATTAGGTAAGTATTTTATTTAAAAAA
This sequence comes from Ladona fulva, assembly GCA_000376725.2. Classification (NCBI taxonomy): domain Eukaryota; kingdom Metazoa; phylum Arthropoda; class Insecta; order Odonata; family Libellulidae; genus Ladona; species Ladona fulva. The sequence continues at coordinate 2,229,548 of KZ308123.1, read as the reverse complement.
AATATTCCCTATCGCGGAGTAAAACTGAAATTTCTGTTGAAGAACACTCTATCCTACATGAAAGGAATTAGATTTGTGTTCTTAGTTTCCTCTAACTCTATTGCATCGTTTATCGAATAATACTACTTGACTCGCTCCCCAACTTTAGTTACCCAACTCCGTTCCTGGTCATGATTACAAATGCTTAACTTCCTCCAAAGCATTCCATTGCTAAAGCAATAATTTGATCCAATTTTGGGAATTTTGGGAACAGCAAACTCAAAGATTATAGAAAGGGATACGCGGATCAATTGCTGCTTCAAGAATTTTACTTCAAAAACTGAAAAGCCTCCGTAAATATTGTGCGAATCGGTGAACTGCCATAAATCGTTTGATGTGCCAGGTGTTATTTTTGAGGGAAAGGCAATAATTTCTCTTCAGCCTCTACATTATTTCCCAGAGAGAATAATCACCTATTCCCGTAATCTGTAATTCAAATAAAATCGGGAAGAATAGCGTGCCCACGAGCTAACGCACGAAGCAGGATATGGAGAGAGGTGGTGAAGTGCCAGCATAAACATGTGGAACGGGGCCAAAAGAGGATGAATGGTTAAGGAAAAGGCGAAATTTGAGGGAAAAGAGATAGGCTCAGATTACTGAATACGCAATTGCCGTAGCAACGTTCGGAAAGGAAAAGTGATTTTTTTTTCCTCGAAGGAACGAATGTAAATTATAGTCAACGGCTCTATTTTCAGTGCATACTCTTGAAAATGACTTGCGCCCTCTACTTTTTCAACTGATACAGAGATATAATGATAAAGGTATTATCCGTAGGGTCATATGCAATACTTAGGAATTGTTGACCAAGGTTTACTAGCTATGTTAATGCAGTGTATATCTTGCCGTCAAATAAATGAAAGTTACTTTTAATATTAAGCTAATGAGTTGGATGAATATTTCCAAACGTTCATAAAGGTGAAAATAGCTGTTGAATGTAATGCGTAATTCAGCTGTAAAAAGTTTTGACCGCAAATACGAAGCTCGAGTTAGATTGGATCTCGCGAGGATTGGATTCATGTATGACCTGAATGAAATAGAACATTTCTATTTCACAGCATATGCAAACCATCGTTCAATCAGAAAATATATTCTTACATTATCGAGAACTGTGGAAATGAAAGAGAGAACTTTTATAAATACTCTTTCGGAACTTTCTCTGATTGAGTTACGAGGAATACAACTCATAATTTTATTTTTTGAAGAGTAAATAGAAGTCTTTTTTATTCTCCCACTAATACTGCAATGAGTTTCACTCACAATTTTAAGAACATCAAGGATTTGAAGAGTAGGGCTCGCTGGTAACGGAAATGAAAATAGAAAGATTTCTATCCCCAAAGCACATATATACCTTGATACCTTGTTACATTTTAAATATTGTAATTTTTTACAAAATGAGTATCACCAGCAACATAACAGGTAACCCTCGTATATGCATCATAAAGTCAGGCAATTTCCTTCCGCTTTTAATTCTTACCTAATTCCCATGCTGTTTGCACTACGTTTACTATTTTTAGGAAGAATCTATGATGCATCTCTCTTTCTAAAAGATTCTTCCTGTCCCATAATAATAGCCAATTAAAATTATCATAGTAAAATGTAATAGTAATTAAAGCTCTACTTCGAAGCTTACAAGATTTTTGTCAATAAACATTTTTTTTTCAGCGGAAAATTTTTAAACTTTTACCTTTGTAGTCATGTTTCATTTTTAAAATAATTTTCATATTTTTACATAAAAATGAATTTAATTGATTTTATTATCACTTAAAAATGTAAAACAGTTATTTTTATTATAATATTCTTTACAGTATTTTACTCTTCCTCCTAGATAAGTTGATAGTTAATGTTTGGAAAGTTATAAATCACGCGAATCCGAACAGCAAAATTATTTAGTGCAGAGAAGGACCTGTTTTTCAATCATAAATTTATTCAAATCAGTCTCCGTCACATAAATCAAGCACAGATGATAGCTTTAGAAAGAGGTTGAACCGTAACGGAATTTTAGTTCCTAGAATGACATTCAAGGCTTTCACTTTTTTTTCAGATCATCCCATTATTTAAAACGCATTCGTACTCGCTACGTGTTACAATCACGCCGAAGTAGGCGTTTTTAAAGAGCGGAGAAATCGAGCACCTCTTCATTCAGGAAACGAACATCAAGAAATTGAAATCGATTGCGTCATAACAAACGGCATACTTTTCTTGAACGAAGCTGATAAATAAGAATACAGCGAGTTTTTTTCGGAATACATTTAGACTGAGAAATCATTTGATGAGCCTTATTCAGCGGCTGTCGGAAGGCAACCGGATTTTCGCCTTAATTGCTTCAGCACTCAATTAAAACTAACAGCCTGTCTGTCAGGTCATCCGTTAACAAATGACCTAATATAAGGCAAAGGAACCGCAGATCCCAGCACTCCTGGCACGTGTATTACGTTCTCAAAATCGCTTCAGACGTCTTGCTCCTTAAATGGAAGCTTGGAAAAAGGAATGGCAAAACATTTTCAATTTACGGCACACGGTTTATAAAGCCATGCTGGATGTCAGGAGCGCCGATGGTGTAGCTTTCGCTGCCCACTTCCCTCATGCTTCTCTAGGACAGTTATATTCTGACAGGTTTCGTCTCTCTTCCACCGTTCAACTCAGAACCATCAAACCACCCTAGTTCAGCACACTTGGACCCAACTTTAGCCTGAGAGAATGGGAACCGTCAATGAAATATTCTCGGCTCCTTTACGAACACTATTTTATTCTTTTATCAGCAACTTTGAGGATATTGTGTGATTTGGCTCAAGCTATGGTTCAACCTAAGTTATTTTTCCGCGGGATTTTTCATATAATTTTTGTGATAGCTCTCATTCTCATTGGTGATCTCTCTCTTCAACATCTTGTTTGAATTTCTTATTGTTCCCTATTTTATAATTCCATCTATATTTTATGACGTCTCTCCTAATCATTTAACTTCTCGTATACTTGCAGGTACTTTTTCCTACCTTTCTCCAGCCTTTTAACCTCCCTTAAATCACCTGCATCACCAAGTATACACTTACTCTTGATCAGTCTACTGTCCCTTTCTCTTCCACACCGTAAGCACGGATCAGTGTACGCTCATTCACATTTTTAAAGAACTACTTTCCATTTTTACAAGATTAGTGATACATTTTTATTTATAATTTCAACTTTATTTCCTTTACTCAATATTAGTTTATAACATAACATAAAAATTCATTTTTATTGCACATAAGCATTACGGTGAACGAGTTTTATTTTACATTCAACCAATCATTTATATTTATTTTTACATCATGGATATTGCTTACGTCACTCAGTTTTAATGATAGATCATTCTATTATTTTGGCACCATTTCGCAATACAGTGAAACCTGTATATAGCGGAGCGTGTATATAGCGGAAACTTGTCCATTACCAAGCACCATACGATTCCGCTACAGGCAAGTTTCACTGTATTATAATAAAAATCCGAAGAGTTTCAACCAGAAGCTCCTTTTAGGCCAGAGGTGGTTTCTTTCGGCCTTCTCGCAAATTATTCTCAGTGCGCTCCGCCGTCCTCGTCATCTCGATAAACTCCTCCGAGATTACAGATTTTACGATTCCCTTCAAATCCAGCCGAGGTCTTTCTTCGTTTTTGGCAAGGGATGAACGCACACTTTTTATTGCCCCATAATCCCCTTCTCTACGTCTCCTTATAAAACTTCGCCTGCTTGTAAAAGGTTTTTTGCCGATGAATCTTCATGCTGGGCGCGCTGATGCGATGGAGGTTAGCCTTCGAAAATCGGGGTTGTTATGGTCGAGTATGTCACGCTCCAGACTGTCGCCTCACGAGTCTTCTGGTGCGTCCTTTATCTCCTGCCAAAATCCGGATACGTTTACTTTTTGGCCGAAAGAAAATCAACGGCCTTCATGACTGACGCGTGGACTAAACGCTCATTGAATGTTACCATCAGTCATCAATGGTTTTGCTTAAGTTTGAGTAGGTTTTGATTTTAGCCACGTTTATGATAAAAGATTCGAGGCTCGTAAGGATTCAACAAGAAGGAATAATATCGGTCTGTAAAGTATTCGCGTAGATGCCGGGATAAGATAATAGTTACTAAATACCATTTAGAGTGAATGAGGCTTACTAGGCAAGATGAGGAATGAGGTATATTCCCTTGTTTCTCAGTGAGCCGCCTTTGACTGGCTAAATCCGCCCCTTGAGTGACCAGAATGAATGTTCTTCAACAGCTTTCACACTTCCGTAATTTTCATTACCACAGTCACAGTATAAATAATAATAATAATTGATTATGACCCCCTGCTAGTTCGGCCGATCCGACAGAGCTTGAAGGTCTCGCTTCAAAAATCACAATGAATCTACAATGCACTACATATTTTCCTCTTTTCTCTAGTAATGATAACGGTAAATATATGCGAATTTTCTTTAGACCAGCAAATTTGAAATATCATCGTACCTTTCGGGAATAGAAGGTTAATTATACGTACGTGATCATTGCTGAATCCGTTTTCCTTCTATAGCTTGCCGGTATTTTTCGCTGACTTCGCAAAAAAGAAACAGCGTCTTCCACTTTGTTTCTTTATTCACCGTAAAATGTTCAGTCAGCAACGCCTGGATCTTCGGGAAGGTCGTCGTAATTCTCCTACCGAAGGCCGTGGCGACTTGTATTTTTGCCGAACGAAAAGCAGTCCCAGAAAGCTCCTTGTATACGCGGTCTTCTTCACTCTCGAATCCATCGACTCAAATTGCAATTAACTATTTGTCGTTTTATGGAAATCCCATTAAATGATGAAATGCTTCGAAAGTTGCGGACATATTCAACGTTTTATCGCACTATTTCGTCTGAAAGGACGTGTCGAAGCATGAACATCCTTGTAGTGAGCAGTATTGCAATCTTGCCCTGTGCTTAGTGTGGTATCACTTTCATCTTGGGGACTAAATACCAAAGAAGAGTACTTAAAAATACATATTGGAATGAAAATAAGAGAAATCGACGTAAGGACGAATCGTTATAGGGATTCATTCCATTCGCGAACGATACGCGATAACAATAAGCTAAAGAGGTAACTCGAACGCTTCATGCTTATACCCACTGCATCATCCAGAAAGGCGGCTTGCAGAGTATTTATGTAAATGTAGATTTGTAAAAATATGTGGTCGTGAAGTTTTCTTATCTGATTTATAACAGTACCTTTGATTCACCTTAATAATCTTAATGAGGTTATGCAGATGTACAGAAAGAAGTTCGGACAGAAAATGGGAATCACAGCCTTGAGATTTAAAAGCATTGATAAAAGTGATAAAGCAAGTGATAAAGCGTTGGAAAAAGATTTAAAATACGTTATATTTAGTTGCTACGTAACAGATCTTTTGGGAGAAAATACCTTATGCTTGAATGTTAAAAATAGTATTTCCTCGAGGTAAGTAATTTTGAATTTTAGTCCAAATAAACATGGAGATTTTATGTTCCGTTGCATTATGGGGCTAAAGTTCCTCTCGAATTCATCCCTGCACGCGATACTGCCATACAGGCGCAGATCACTTCCCAAACCGCTCTTGTTCTCGTTCTCTCGACAAACTCCTCTAATGCCGCTGACCTCGCGAACTGAGGTTATGAATGTGCACCCACACCAGAGCCCTTTTTCCCATGGAGACGCACAATGATGCTAAAGAGGGGGAAGCTAAAACAAAAGGAAGAAAGCCCTGAGAAATCTAGGAACTTCCTTTGTTTACGTCGGTGCTCGGCCGCAGTGCTTGATGCGCCCCTCTCACAATTCTTAGAAGAGTAAATGAGAAAATATTGACATAGATTTGTTTGAGGGGGGAAGTGGACGTCTATCTTAAGGATGGAACAAAGGGAAATTTTTCATCCTCGTAGGCGTCCGGGCTATAAAACTATTAAATCGGCCTGCGGGATAGTCATTGAAGGTGGATCTGCCGTTTGTGGATTTTACGACGTTCGGAAATTATAGCTTCCCAAACGGTTGTCGTAACGCGCACTTGCCCGAAGGCGCAGCATCTGATTTGCCATTTTGATGGCTGCGCACTTCAAGGTGGAAAGTGTTCGTATGTCAATAAAAAGGTGAGTGGAGTAATTACCAGGGATATGCCGAAGGTGATCTTTATGCGCGTATTACCCGAAGGTCCTGTTTGAATACGGCTGGAGACTGGATATAGACAATGAACAAGCGAATGATTCTCTGAATAATGAGGGAAGATGCCTTTTACTTGTTTTAATTATATAGGTAATTAGAAAATTATGAAGTTATGACAATTATAGACAGATAGGTGTTGTGTTTTTCTTCAACCATTTTCATGTTCGAAAATTTACAGCGGAGAGTAGCTTATTACGGTTAGAATATGCAAAATAATTGCTATTGGAACAGATACTTGTCAATCAAAATTCTTCAGCGGAATTGGATGGAAGTTCACATCAATATGTATAATATCTAAGATATGTATTTATATGTGTTCGAAATGTTCTCTTCTCTTGCATATGAAGTAATTCATGTTGATTCGTCATGAAAAACTGCTACAAAGTTTAGGCCGGAACTGTGGATATAGTCATTCATGTTGCAATTTTAAGGATGCATTAAATCAAACATGGCATGAAATCGCATGGATATAGACAATGCATTCATAAAGAGACATCATGATGAATCAGATGCATATTTGAAGTACTCAGAAACTATTCCGCCACGAACTGACATGTATTCGCTTGTTACGAGCAATAAGCATGATTGGAAGAATTGAGCGGTAATTCACGTTTCTATTTACATTGATTTGCTTCAATATGTGCATGTTATTTTCTTTTTGCTGGTAGGAATTAAAACCTCGTAATGATTTAACCTAATTGAAATGTATGCCGTAAGTTCTATGAAATCGAGATCATATTCAGCAACGAATTTGCATCTTGTTTACAATTTCATCATACAAGATCTCATCATCGGGTTGCAACTGGTTGGGATGCAATCCTCATAATGAGCTTTACGAGGTTAAATAGGTGTTTTAAGCCCTTTAATTTTGAAATTATTTTAATGGATACTCATCTCAGTTGTTCCTTATATCTAACAGGAGTTGGCATCCTTGAAAGTACGTCGGTTTGTCGAGAGCGAGTTCAGTTAAATGAAGGAAGTATTGTCGGCTGTGAATTATTCCAGTAAATAGATAATAACGTTTGCATATAAAATAGTACACGCTTCTCTCGGAGCCAGAATACTCATTTCTGCCAAGGATACTTAGAGTATGCGAGAAGGAATTCACCATGTTTCCTACTTGTTAGAGATGCAATGTTCCCCATCCGCGCGCTTGGTCGCAGTATGTACCTGCTGGCTGACCCAATTCTCGGAAGGTCTTGCCGCAGTGGTGTATTCATTCGCTCGAATAACATTACCTCAGCATCCGTAACCTTTGCTTTAGAGCCGCTTGACATTGAAGTCATGGGCACCGGTCAAAGTTTGTCGATTACGTGCAACAGGAAGGGCACGTAGAACAACTCGGCGCCCAGCCATGTTATGCGCGGATCTATAACGGTTCTTCGATTTCATTACACGTGTATGCTCAGAGAGATCTTGAAGGCTACTTACCAATGCTCTATCTCTTGTTTTCTTCGTCTTATATCACGATTTCAATGGGATTTCATTTGAAATAGTAAATAAACGCACGGTTCCGTTATCACGGATTAGGGGAGTAATAGCGGCTATTAAGCGAACTAAATTTATTTTCCTAACAGCTCTACGATTGCCGGTTTGTTTTTGTTTGCCTATTTTATGCTCATTATTAACCGATTCAATTTTATAAGGAGAAGCCGGGGCATGTCTTCTGAAAACAAGCTGTTCGTAGTTAGTGCGGCATACGAAAATAAACATCGTTAGAAACCTAAGTTTATTTAGATTCCTGATTGGCCAGCGATATCCGTGATGAAACCCCTCATATTTTTAGCGCGTATAATCAAGAATCGTTGAAGAAGGCTTGCGCTGAAAATATGTACTTTTGAAAGTATAGCTCATTGAAGAAGCAAATAAAAATTTCTTTGCACTAATTTGTTCAAGTGCTCGATCGTGAGGAACCAACTTGCTTTGCATCAACCTTGCCTCTCTGTTTGTGTTGAAATTACCACACAATCTGTATCGGAGTCTTGTTTTTCACTCGGAAGGGCTCATCAGTCTCTGAGAATGGAGTTGATAAAAAGTAAACACATAGAGCAACTTTATGTGACAAGCGTAATGATTGAGATCGGTCAAAATTGGGAAGAAAGTGCTTGTGTCTTGCGATATTGAAATTGCTGCAGAAAGAACCTGATGAAATATATAGATGCATAAATATGAAAACAATTGTCTGATCTTGGATATAAGTAAAATGTAAATTTACTTTAACCCTTTATTTCTGAGGCATGTGAATTGCATTTCCTAATAAGGTACTAGCGACTGCGAAATTATTCTGTCATCATTTAGAACTCTACCTATCTCTCGTTTCGATACAATTCGTAATACATCTAACGGAAAGAATCTACGAATCATTTGTACTTTTACCACAAATTTTGATCAACTACCACCACTTACCACAACTTTTAACAAAATTTGTGGTAAAAGTACAAATCAATCGTAGATTCTTTCCATCATGGATTACCACAACACCTCGCCTGATTCTGTGAAGTTTAATACATCTAACGTTTGAATGCGCATTAATTTAGAAGAATCTTAAGCTACCCTCGAATTAAAATCACCTGGATTTTCTGGAGCATTGTTTGAACTCGGATTTTGCAATAAAGGAAGCTAATGTGGTGTCACGCTTCGTAAAGGTCGTTGAGAGCACGGCGTGACTTATCTTTGATCAAAGCGTCACGCATGAGCCATCTCGAAACACTTTTATTCTATTGGCAGGAAGGTAATTTTATATTTGATCTGTAGATGGAGAACTCATCTCTTTGATGGTTGCATTAAATTCGCATTAGGAGGATTCCTAATCCCAGTCACTAACGAAGGAACCCACTTAATCCAAAGAAGCGTCTGCGGCAAAGCAGCTTAACATATTGATTAGCAGATGACTTCATCAATTATTCCTTTTCATGCCAATGATCTGCTGTTTAAAATCGGCGTATGAATTGAATCCATTTCGTTAAAAGCTGCTTAAACCGTATTTTGCGGCTTCTTCGTAAAGAAGGCTTTCGAACTGGTGAACGAACTTTATCGCGGCCGTTAAAGCTAATAATCAATGGCAGTTTGCGTTCGCCATTAAACGAACCTCTTTCCACATTCGAAATGGATGAAAGTTCAGCGAACCTGTATTTATTTATCCTAAAAACGAAAACGAATTTCGAATCTTATCGCGACCCGCATCAGCTTTACCGCACAAAAATGGTCGTACATACCGTTGATTCAGCCTATGCCCATAACAACGGAAAAGTCTCTTTCTGATGCGGCAGCTAATTGACCAATCGTGGGAGGAATGTGAGCAAACGCGATTTAGGAGAATCTCGATAGAGATGCATCTTCGGCCCATCGGCATCAGTTTGCACTTCGGTGTCCAGATGAGAGTAGTATAGTCGTAAACAGACCCGGAAAAGTTCCAATAGTGGTAAAGTGATATACACGATATTTGCTTACTAACTAATAACTTCTTCACAATCTATTGCACTACATTGAATATATTTCTTCGCATATAATTTCAAGTGTTCGTTTTGGGTAAAAAAAATTAACTAAGGCTGGAGAAATCTCGAAACTGGTATTAGCATTACATGTACTTGTCGACAATATAAAACATTCACTGAAGGGCGCTGTATGTGAACTTTAATTGACTAGATTATTTTAAAATAATCATTGAAACTTAAACTTTTTTGTTAGATTTTTAAAGTTAAACTCAGTGGTTAGCAACAGCTATCTAGTAAATAGCCATGAACTTATAACAACTTAATTAACTATTGGCAAAGTATTCAACCCGAAATAACACTGGTCAAAACCTCAGTTCCTCCACCATTAGGCACTAGAAAGGAAGTAGGGCTTACTAGGAAAGATGAGGAGTGAGGTATTTTTGTATTGCTTTCTTCAGCCAGAATGGAAAAGTCCACGTAAGTGCGCCATAAATACACTGTGAACAGTGCTTTTTATGGCATCCAATGAGGAGAGACCAGAATGAATACCATTTCCGTATTAATCATGCCTTGGTAATAGTAACATTATCTTAGGTATAAAAAAAAACCGAGACAAAAGTGAAGAATACATTTTACTTTATCCTGAACCAAAGCAAATTTAAATTATTCCATTCAACAAGATATGGAAGCAGTTATAAGTAGTTAACAATTAAGTAGTTAAATCTAATTTCAAACAGAAACAGACTGGTTTAGCGTTAAATTCGAAGAAAATTGCAATTTATAGACAAATAGACTTGCCTCAGTGGAACTCCCGAGGTTTAAGAAGAATTGCTTGCTTAAAATTAGACGCCAATAAGCTCTCCCCGCAGCCATGGCATTTAACAGCAGGCAGCTGAGAGAGTACGTAGAGGTTAAAAGGCTTTGGGAAGTGGGGCACGGCAGTGATGCGAACGCCGATCTGGAGCGGTTCGAGATTTATGCGAGGCTCATCGAGCGGAGGCCACTTACAAAGGGAAGAAGCGTGTGACGATTCGGAAAAAAGTACGATTCAGGCCGTCCGGGCGATATTTTTCTACGCACTCGTTGCCGTAAGAATGCGAGGAAGTCGGAAGAAAAAGTGCACCGGGTTGCGCTTGCGGTAATTGAAGGGAAGTAATACAGTTAATCCAATTAACCGCGTCCGTTTTTTTCTAAAGGATGAAGGAATTTTTAGCAACGTCTGCTATTGGATTTTGGCTTTGCTCAATGCGCAATGAGTAGGAGGAGAATTCCCTCGCGTGGATCCAAATTAATTGGATCAGTGTGCTTTTCCTATGAGATGTTCAGTATTAATTCGGAAACTGTGTCATTCACGGTGACTCAAAATTCATGTGGAAGTCATGCTCAACTAAATTCAACCACAGAAACTTGGAATGTATAGGTTATAGGTGGCCCTGTTCTGACTAAAGTGAGAATTTGAATCCGTGTGGCTTTATGCCGATAACTGTTATTCCTTAATGAAAAAGTTTCTTAACACGAGCACAGTTTTATAAGTATCGGCTCGTCTTTTAATATCGAAATCTCAATGAATGCAAGAGGGTGTTCTAAGAAAATGCGTACAGCTGTACCAGTGACACTGAGAGTCAGACGGAAACCTGTCTTTACGACATTTCGTAATAAAGTTACAGAAGTTAGCTAATGGAGCAAGGATTAAGATTTCAAAAATTTGTAGATTGTCCGAAACATAACACAAAGATCGCAAAAGCTTGGACGTAAGAGAAGATTCCAACGATTATTAGCAGGTAAAATGCTGGTTTGGGATTTTCAATCTTTTACCTTAGTGGACATTCCAAGAATCCAATACATCCATATAATTAGTTTTCAGTTGACTTAATTCCACATTAAATAATTTACTCCGTTTGCCACTATCGTACATTTTACTGTACTGTATATGTATTTATGTATTTGCTCTTAAGAATGGCATCTTTCGGAGGAATAGAAGACGGTCGTACACGATAGTGGTTATACATTCTCATTCTGGTCTAATCAGGTGCCAACAGACGTTCTGTACTTAAAGAATGGCGGGAAGTTAGTCGCCGCGTGCCAATGTCGATTTGAGACTAAAAATGGAATAAAGGCAGGTCGAAAAGGAGATCACCAGAAGTGCGTGTGTGTGACCCAATGCGTGAGAAAAGAAGAATATCGTGGGACCATCGTGCTCCCTTGTGGCTGATACAATAGAGCTTTAAAAAAACAAAGAGAATTTGTCGCGGGAATATACCATTGAATCGCTTTATCAACGGCTTGTTTCGACCCCCACCTGTGTCACCCCATCTATTCTTCTTCTCTTTGTTCTTGATAGTGATTTGACTCGTATATATAATCCGCTCTCTTTTTAACAGAAGCTCTCTCTCTTTTTACACATAATGCACATAATCTTTAAACACAAATAGACCTTTAGTCTGACCTGCGGCAACCTAGACCTTTACTTCCAATGTCGTCACTAAAACACTCAAAAGTTGTTTGAATTATGGCATATAAAAAAGTATATTTGCTCTCATGAAGCGATGCTCAAATGTAAAATACATGAAAAGTAACTCACGGATAGGTTAAATTAAAGAGAAATGTGTTTCTGGGTTTTCCCTCCAAATGGATTCCAGCATATTACGTAACTCGATTTTATGCGCGAGTGTTACTAATCATAAATATTGAATTTTCGTAATTCACCGACTTGATTACCCATCCTTCGTTTAGATGGCTAACCGTACGTAGCATTTTCAGACACAGTACAATTTTATGTATCCTATATAGTTGTATTTCTTCCAAAGTAAATCCCAGGTGAAGTAATTTGCAGTTGACAATTTTAACCACGTCGTAAGATAATAGTACGAACTTATTTAATGAAAACAGCAATACCCCAATTATATCAATTTTACTAATTATAATTATTTACAAACACAAACAACCTTTCCCTAAAAATCCGACTAGCGGGGATTCGAATCCGTGCTCTTGGGGTTGGAACGCTATCACGCCAATCACTCCAACATCGCGATTGGTGAGTGAAGGGTCGATGAATTTCCGTTCCACTGGAATCGTATTTGATTGAACGATCTTAAAATATCTTAAAATGATCCTCAGCGACAAAACAATGTAAATATTCTAAATAGTGCTTCCCTCCTCGTAGGAGCAGGTAACGTAAGAAATGACAATACCGTTGGATCTTTTTCGCCGAAAACCTGTTTCCTCCGCGACCTGTTAGGGTTAAATGCAAAGTTAAGTGTGCCACCTTGACACCGAGGAATTCCCATCCGCCTGAAATCCACTGAAGCGCACGTCTTTTGTTATTAGGGCATCCGGCGTATCTCTCGTCCATCGGACGCCGAAACGGTCTAAGGGCCTCAGGAGGAGTATTTTCGAGTCCAGATGAGAGAGTCGAAGCGCTTTCTCGCACCGAGATAAAGAGCAGTAAGGCGGTCATCTCGAAAGAGAAACCGAGCGAATGGAATGCGAGGGTATCTTCCACCCACTCCTGCGAGGGCTTTCCTTGGGGCTCGGAGGGTCACTCGGGCTTGACCGCTGGAACACCTCACTTCCTCAGATGTTCTCAACCGATACCAACCCGTTACACGCGAGGCACGTAATGCAAAAAGTCATACAATGATGTGTAGAAATGAGCAAGATTCGGAATATGATCATAAATCGTGGATACTTGGGCACTTCATATATGTTATTGTCAGAGATTGTCATATGCTGTTGTCAAATCCAATTTTCTCCAAAAATTCACCACTCCAGCCACAAAAAGGGGAGTATAAATGAATTACTTACTGCTCTTCCTGAATTTCAAAATACATATTTGGGCCTAAAATTATGAGTTAAACATTTGTTCGTAATAAACTCTGATTTGAGATGCTTATGGTCCTCGAGTCGTGCGTGGACTTCTATCACGTATGGGACAATTGATCCAGATACTTGTTCTTGATGAGGAAAAAAGTGTTAAATATACAGCTTTGGATCTCAAACTATCCAATGATATTGTTAATGCGAGCAGATTATTGAAGTAAAAGCTATTCTGCACTGCGATGCACTATTGGTCAAAAACAATAGGGTGGTAGCTACTTCCCAGGCAATAGTAAGGGTTAGAATCGTGATAAGGTGATTGTCATGTAGCCTATGACACATCTTATTCTATTATTTCGTATGAAGCGAGAAACTATCAAGGATGAAATATTTTGTTAGGCTATAAATTCTCGGTAAATGTTGCAGTTGTTTTTAAGTCTATTTAGTTATTAATTATATCACTATCTCATGTGCATTTATGTTAAATAAACTTATCCTTGCTCCAAACAATGAGTTATTCCACCTAAAGCCGTGCTATACCGAAAAACGATAGCAATAGTAATACAAGGCTCCCATCCCGAAAAAAGGCTAAAAATATCGTTAAATTGGATGTACATAACGTAGATATTTAATGGATACTCTATTCCAGCAGGTGTGAACACGACCTTTTAGTAGAGATTTACATCAGCGAAAGTAAGAATTTGGAAACGGCGTATTTAATTTAGAAAGGCTACTCTTCCGTTTACTTCGTCTGCTCGTTCGATTTTCCTCATTCAAATCTGTGAGATCTGTAGAAAGGAGTGTAAGCTGTCGATTATCATCCATACCTTTTTCTCATAAATCTGTCAAAGGTAGGGAAACGTTCTCTTTTCTGCTCGAATGAATTTGAATCCGAGAATTCGTTCAATAAGTGCAGCGCATGCGAAGAACTCTGAGAAGATAGCGGTCCGATGAATTGGAGAGAACGACGCTTCAGGGTGTTTGCGATTAGCTCAACGCAAAACGGCTCCGACGATTGTTCCGCGCCATGCGTCTGCTAAAGGGAGGCCTCCGAAGATTACCCGCGCTTCGGAGATTTTCCTTTTTTCTCCTCTTCCGAAATTGGACCACTGAGAAATGAAGTGATTCATTCTTTGTTAACGCGATGAATTTTCCGTTCAACGAAGAAAACATACCGCGTATTCACGGATCGAGGAAAGAAAGTAGAGGAAAATCTGTACTTGTCGAAGCTGAAGAAATTAACCATATTTTCGCTTTTTTACTTTTTTGTTAAATTTCCGAGTCCATAGCCTAAAATTTTCTTTTTTTTAGATTATTACTCTCATCAGCTTCAGAACTCAATGAGTGAACTGATTTTTTGGGGATTGAATATTCTACTACCAACAACAGAACGAAATATTCTCAATTTTGTTTTCACGGAAATGCAATGGGTAGGATACTATTGATCCTATGTGACTGAATGTGCTCTATTAAAGATTCATGTTTGGTAATTTGAAATCACTGGAAGAACTTATAATTCCCATCCAAAAAGAAAAGGATTAGGAAAATTCGCCCTTGCTTATTTTTTCAAAATCATTTAAATAGCGCTTAGTAAAAATTTCAATTCCGTAGGATCAAATTTGTAGGAGGAGATCGATATTTAATTAAGACATTAACAAAGGTCAATAAATCATAGTCGGATCTCAGGAACGCGGATTTTGCTTCACGACTATATAGCACATTTCTGCTAAAAGTTTGGTTTTTCTGTGACTCCTGGTCATTGTTCCACAAAGGTGTGAAGATGACCGAGTCATGGATTTGCGCGAATTTACCGTGTTTTGATTTGGTTTACGTCGACTCACATAAAGCAGGAGATCGATATTGACTCTTAATTTATATCGTTTTAAAGGCAAATAAATGCTCTTTCGAACGATGTATAACATGTGCCAATATAATAGCAGATCATCAATGGGTAACGCGTCAAAATCCAGGTCTATACTGTTTTCAATCCGACAGTAGTGTGTATGTGGATGAGTATATTAACAAACGTATAGATTCCATAAGGGTGATTATTAGCGTGTATGAGTTTGTAAACCCCAAGCGATCAACCTTTTTCGACCGTTCGAGGAAATAATGAGTCATTAAAACGAATTGTCTCCACTTTTATCTTTCTCATTTTACGGAAAAAGTCAGTCCCTCCGAAATAGCAGGGAAGCAGAATAATACCTATAACCTCTTTATTTTATATCTTAAATTTATTTCCAAGTATTTATCTCTCTGACCTCAGTGGTGGAATGGTTAGAATGCAAGCCTTCCAATGTCAAGGTCCCGGGCTCGATTTCCACCTGATTCTATCCTTTCTAGTCAGGAAATGGTATATTTCTATTTTTTATGTTTACGCCTATCTGTAACAAAGAAATTATTTTTTTAAGACATAGAGAAATTAAATAAATCTTATAGTTATAAGGAATCAGGCAACTTAAGCTCAAATTTTGTATTGCCAACTCTTCATGCGTTTAAATTTAATGGTGTGTGTACATCTACATCTACATAAATACCCTGGCAAGTCGCCTTTCGGGGTGAATGTAAAACGCGCACATCTGCTGACTAAAGCTCTCTTGCTGAAACCTTTTCCTCTTTACCTGCGTAAAACTCAAACCCTCGGGCCTCCTCCTCGGTAGCGAATCGGGCAATGTCCGTCGTAAAAGCCGTCCTGGGTTCGATTCCCGGTTGGAAATTACATCAGCTGTCGAAGCACCTTTAAAGATACTACTATACTACCTCCATACTTACGGATTGTATATATAGTATATAAACATTAGTATCAGGTACACTTCTAGAATAAAAATTGATTCTAAGATATCAGAATAGAATTGAGACAGTAAATATAGAACTAAAGATACAGTATATATTTAGGAACGTGAGGATTCGAGTACAAGTAATACTTTCCTTGGAATTCAAACGTATTTGTAAGAGAGCTCCTCTCCTAACAGGCGTGCCAAGAGAGATGCGAATGCCATAAAGAAACAAAACTCGCTAATTAACGAAGCGAATCTGCGCGATTCGCAAAGCGCTGACTCAGGAATCGTAAATAGTGGGAGAGTTGGAATAATACGGGACAGGGAAAGGGAAGAAAGGATGCTTAAAAGAGAAGGGAGAGAAGGAAGGAGAGGAGGGATGGAACAGAAGAAGGAGGGGAAGGATACTCCCGTCACAGATGAGTTAGTAACCATTGGACCTCTGCGAAATAAAGTTCTTAGATTATAGTGAATGTAGAATTGAATAATATGGCACAAATGTGATTGCATTTATTAACTGAACAGTCTCGAATACTAAGCATTGTTATGAAAAATTAAATATTTGCTCGATAACGTTATATCCGAAAATTCGTAGCATCAGACGTTGCTCGCAGAACGTTATTATTCTCTGTGAATGTACTGTAAGTAATGCACATTTTGAATGAACTATTACTTCAGCGCTGATATCCTGTTGCCTCGAGCAACAAAAAATAGCGACCCGTTGGGCCGAAGGTCGAGCAGAGATTTTTTAGGCGGTTGGATGTTAAGGTGACGTAAATTAGTGCAAAATCCGAATAAATTTGGCTCAACTCTTTCAATTTATGGGAAGTGATCTTCCCAATCCTGGGTTGAAGCTGGACGGCTGAGCGTATTTAAGAAGAATATCCGACGATATTCTAATGTAGATGACTTCGTCAAATCTGTCTGATTTGCTTTGGTTGGTATTTTTGTCGAGTTCAAGGTAAACAGGCCTCTGATCCTGCCGGTCGAGGAAAAGCTGAAAAGGCCAAGGATACCTGCTGCAGGCATTAATACCGGAATTTTTGCATACAATTACTACCGATTTCTGACTATTTTCTGGCAATACTTAAATCCTCATTAAATCGCGTGAAATCCAAGACGTCTTGCTCGTCTGTCAAAGGCGCATGAAGATATTTTCAGCTATATTTTATTTAAGGACTGTTTCATGGTATTAGGGTCGTGTGGTTAAAATTTCTCGTACAAGCATACATAAACTAATTTTGTTTTCTATCTACTGAAATAAGCACGTGCAGATAGCCTTTAAAATAGACTTGAGCAGTAAAAGTCGAAAATATGAATGGGTTCGAGAACTATTTTTCCAGTTTTCAAGCTTCTACATATTCCTTGTAGAAAATCGCAAGGTTATAAAATTGCCTCTTTTGACGGTCAGAGGGAGAAAGAGTATTAATTTTATAACTTTAGAATCATTATTTCAAATTATAAAATAACTCTTAGTCAGGGAAATATATGTTTTGAACATTGAATGTCGTGGCTCCCACCTATTTGTAAAAATGATTTATTAAATAAAGCACGTAAATAATCTAAGGTTAAAAAAATGAAACTTATCGACAGAATAGAGTACTTTTGCAAATCAACTGAAGTACTATCCTTGTTCCTCTACTTATAGTTTAATTGAAGGTAAATTCACTTTAATTGTAGTAACGAAAATTATCAGTGGTTACACAATCTATCTCAAAAAATGACCCACTCAAACATTAATTTGGAATTTGAATTTGTCAAATTTGAATCCTTGGCTATAGCAAGTGTACTTAAACTAAACGCTTTGGCCAAAGAATAATCACCTTTCTTAACCCATTAACTGATTGACTACTTAAAAGACATGCAAAACGGTTGATGCGGATCACTAACACCACCTATTTTTCTAACGTGTCCAGTCAATTAACTTCTCAAATATCACACCGTTGAACCAATAGAATACATTTAGCGAATCAAAACTAACTATTTAGGAGATTACCTTGCTAAGTAGGCTGCAGATCGCGTGAGATGTGGAAAATAGTCTTATTTGCATTAATTTCATCTTAATTTCCACCTAATCTTTCAATTAGCCAAGATTCAATTACTTAAAAAGGAAGATACTCGTGGTTTTGAAGTTTTAAACTTCAAGAAATTAAATTTGTAAGACGTAGATTCAGATATTAACGTAAACTGATATTCTTGGGAAATTCCGCGTTCTTCTTTAAAATACATATCTATCTTCTAGAAATATGCATGAAATATTCATACGGGAAAACCCTCCGCTCTGCTTCTTAACACCCCTTCGGTTTCCATAGCGACAACTCCACCACTGGTCGTTCAGCATGGGCGTGAGCCATATAAGCGCTTGCATTGGACGTTGAAAATTAGCTTATATTTTCATTCGCTCATCTCTCCATCTATTTGCTAACTCCTGGATCACGATCCTGGTTACATGGAGGAACATTGAATACCCTCCTCAGCTGCCTACCCCTATCTACGCATCTAGAATACCTTTCCACTTATAATCTCGCACGCCTAGTTTACTCTTTGCATTACCATGCACGCTTCAATGGTAAAAATTTATGAAGAGGTAGCTGCCAAAAAGGGGAGGTTTAGGGAAAAGGTGGTACATCATCGACATCTGGCGCTGTGATTGGCTTTTGCTTTGATCACGTGGCTTCGCACCGTAGTAGATCACGATTTCACTTGCAAACACCTATATATACTCTGATAAAACGCCGCGGTTTAACATTACATACTGTCCATATGACCGAATGGTAACTTTGTATGTTCATTGAGATCCAGTGAGAGAACAATTCCAAAAATGTGTGTATGAAGAATACAAGAGACACTTTTCAGTGCGTTTAAACAAAAATTGCATCGCTAAGAGTACCGCTATTCGTATTTGAGAATCAACAGTCATAAGTTGAAATTACATTTTCTCATTCGAGCGTTGAAATCTCCGGAGTTTTTTCGTCAAGAGCGCTCGTTTCTATCCCATCGTTGAAGTCACCGAGCCCGCACATACCAAGAGGTGACTTAGAGGAAATACATCGTTCACTTCCTGTAATTTGCTTCACTATTGCCCTTCCTTCCGGACGAAGTCTGCGGCGCCGGTCAAGCGATCTTCAAGCATATACCGCTGTTTGTAGGGTAGTATCAGTGCGCTTGCGGCTGTGATACTATTCCCACGTGGCCGTTTCTCTCAGCCTATTTCGCACGATCTTCTGGATAGGAAAAAAAGGTGCAGAGGGAGTTGTGGATACGAGATCGGAGTTGACCCTGTAGCGCGTGCTAAGTGTGTGTGAGAGAGTTATCAAAGGGAAGAGGAGATAAAGGGACGAAACGGAGGGAATACGGGAGGGAGAAAAGACTCGATTGTGTGTCTCGAGAGAGATATGTACCGGTAACAGCGCGGTCATGGAAGAAAGGAACCGTCAAAAAATGTAAGTCTACGAAGATTCAAACTGCAGCATTGTGCTTTAGAGGAGCATGTTCTGAGCGTGTTTAGTAAAGATGTGATATTGGGCTCTGATCGCTGATTAATCAAGTTCTTTTCGCATCTTTCCAGTGCTTATTAGCTTGCTATTACTTCCTGTTCACTTAATTTTTAATCAGAATTCAGTGAAATTATGCTCGTTTCCTTATCCTGTGTTCTTTTTACATGTACTATTTCGCTTTGATCCCTATTTTTTTTTATTTTTAAGAGGATATAACGGAATAAATAACTGAGTAAATAACGAAAAATTCTAAAAGTATGATCACATTTCTCATTAATGAATAAAATATATTTCGAATTTACCCATGAGTATTGTGTGGCGTCACGTGAATTAAAAGCTATCGAATGATTCTCGGTACATTAAGGCTTGTTGTGGCTCATCAAGGGTTTAAAATCTCTGTCTTTGCGTACAATACTGGACTATTGTGGCCTTATTCCTTTTTTTAATATCTTAACTAAAGATTAGAAACTAATCTTTGTTTGCAACTCTGAGGAGTAAGACATTTATATTACCTTTTTAAATTTCTCGAGTGATACCTCGTAGAACAATGGTTGTGTTAAATAATGTGTACACTACAATTTACACTGTTATCTACTACTCTAATTTATATCATATTATGAAAACTGCTCCACCTAATCTTAATATTCTGTCGAATTTCCTCGCCAACCAACTTGACAGATATAAATTTTAACTTTATAAAAGGCGAAGGAATTCGTTTTGAGTAACAATTGCTCTTAAAAGATCAAACCCAAGAGACAACCATGCCTTAATTCCATTATTTTGGATCGCAAAGAAATCATATTACCATACACAAATTTAGTATTAAACTAACCATTATATTTTGTGAGTGTGGCAATCCTAGGAGACATGAAAGTGAAATCATTTTTTTCTCGAATTTCGCTATGAAGGAGACTCTCACGAATGTCGGTCTGTCTTTAGCACAGTCTTTCTCAGTACACTGTCGGTGGTCCTTGGATTCGCCCACTATTTTTTGTCCTTTTAAACACGAAGTAAGGAATTTCGGAAGCTGAATGTAGGATCTGCTCTCTACCACTTGTCTTTTGGGTGTCGTGTCCTCTGTGGAAATTGGAGACGAGTGTGGGTGGGGTAGGTAGCTGAGGGGGACCCTGCTATCTGACGGATTCTTATTTCATGCACGGAACCTTCTCACGAATGAAAACTGCCGACATCTTCCCACAATGCTCCACGGTGCTCTGACTCTCCTCTCTTTTCGGCTACCGAAACTTTTGAACCTCCGTATCTTTTCCCGATCCCCTCCTCCAAAGCCTCACACTCTCACCTGGCAGCTGGATATCACTGCATGCAGTCGCCAACTACGTGACTTCTTTAATTACCAAGTATATTTGGGCTATTATTATTCTGCATAAAGGAAGTTATGAAAACTTAAATAGGGTTAAAGAAACCTCTTGAGAAAAATGTAATATCTTGGTAGTGTAGTACATAAGTTTTGCAAACATGAGCGTAAAGATATTGAAAAACTTATGTATATATACATATCAACATAATAAGCATTACAAGTTGAGTAGAACCTTATGAAAATCATTGACAAGGTCATGCCAGAGGAAGTTTAACAACAATGCTTAGTTATAAATGAACATCATTTTGGGTAATAACCAACTTTTCTCAAGAATGTTTAACACTGTTAATAGAAACCTATTGTGATTACCATCGGAGATAGAGAAACCTGGCCTCTGATGCGATTTCTGAGTCTTCTGTATTAAGGAGAATATTTGCGTCCGCTTTCTTCCTTCTTCTCTAAGGAAAGAAATTACTCCAATTCTTAAATTACTCTTAAACAACTAATGTTGTTTAAGCTAGAAATTCACGGGTTATCATTGTACATAAATAATCCTTTTCGTTTCATTTTGGATACATTCCTAACGCAAGCTGTCGTCCACCTAAGGGCATAATCCAGGATGAACTGTGAGATATGCTAGGATAATACCTTACATTTTCTTCAGACGAACCTTAATATTTAAGCCACATCGGGAAGGCTCCCTTTGAGAAGAGCAGTTTGGAGTTTGCTCTTTAGTTTATTCCTTCGTTTTTTAACGCCAATAATGTTGATTGATCGGTTTATTATCTTCGGTTTATCTTCGGTTGATAGTTTTTATCGATCTATAATTTTCGTCGATTACCGATTTTCTCTCTAGCATTGATGCAGATTATAACTCTCACTGTAAAAACAGCAGTAGGCGAAGCTATTCGGACATCTGCGCCACCTGCATAACTTTGCTCGGAAGATGTCGAGGATTAACGTCAGTGGGAGCTGAAGCAAGGAGGTGTTAGATTAAGAAACGGAAGGATTCGCGGCGGTGGTAGATCGACCACTAACACTTCATATGTTTTGGGCGTGGTCGAGTCAAACGATACGCGAAGGCGATAGGCCTAAGATGAAAAAATGACGCCCTCGCTTGGCGGGGTCACCTTGCTCCCATCAGTCCTCGCATGGGTGGTTTCTGTGATTCGAATTTCATGTGAATCTTAGCATGCGACTGACTGGAGAAAATGCGAGCATGAGATTGGAGAAAGAAAGCGGCAGGTGAAGGGAATGGCGCGGTGATTGGAAAGAGAAGGCAGTTGAGGATGGAATCAGGAAAATAAAGGAGAAGGCACCGGTGCTTTGATGAAATGTGGGGGAAGGAGAGCGGAATCCGCGATACGTGACGATACCATTTTCCACACTTCTCGTGTGTGTATACGTAAACGTGTTTGTGATTCGGAACATAGGAAAGGCCTTGGTAAACATTGTGAGGTAGTCGATGGAGCAACGCTACCGAGACACTTCCGGTTGTGGAGAAAAACCTACAAGTGCTATGAGCCTTGGTGTTGGGTCAACGCCTCACGATGAGGAAGATAAACGGCTAGAATGTAAAAAAAGGCGTTTGATTATAAATCGTGCAATAATATTCAGACAGTTTTCGTTAGGTATTTTGCGAGAGTCTATATTCTCGAGCCATTGATAGTCAGAAAGATCTGAGACTCTACTTTGTGGTTTATGTTGTAATCCAAGAATTCTTACCGATTGGATTTACTATGAGCGGTAATTACTAACACAGATTACTATGGAATCCTTACGTCTATTGGATGATTATTTTCTGGCACATGAATTAATTAAGTTTCGGAGTCACATATTTTATCAAAAGATGTAATATTGAGAATATTTATACTTTTGGTTTTATGAAATATCGAATTTTTCATCGAGATGTGTAAAGATTTTGTTTTTGAAATTTATTTTTTGCTCTGAATAGAAAATCTAACATTATATTAAATTAAAAGACTATAATTACGATCTCTTGTACTGAAAATGCTTTGAATCTACTGATCGCTTAGAGTTTAGTGTTATTTTCTGTTATCTAACAAGATTGGAAGTATTAATTATTCCCAAGGAGAAACGGACATGAAAAAAGTCTGACGGAACCGGGTCCCGGTTCCGTCCGACTTTTTTCATGTCCGTTTCTCCTTGGGAATTTTCCTAGGTGCACGCCTTATCGTGCCAAGTACCTAAAAACCCTTCTCCTTGTTAGTATTAATTATGCCTATAATTTATTTAGTTTCCCATTCATTCGATGAACTACTGTTGAAAAAATCGCAAAAACTGATCGAAGTTCATACTGAATTTCTTTCATGGTTGTATTAAGCTCCGTAAGGATGACATTGAATATTGACTTATGTTAGCATCATTAACTTATTAACAGAATTAATAGAAACAATACTTCGAAAACGCGTCCTTTTCTTACTAGTCATATTAGGTTGAACTATCATATTCAAAAGATTATGTATACCGTTTGAAAAATGTGGAGAATCTACTTTGTCTATTGTAAAAAGAAATTTTAAAGACAAAAATTTTTGATAATCCGATAACAATAACAACAAAATGGTTAGACATTGTATGATACGACCACTCAGTCATTGTAGAATTGAATAATTGAAGAACCGATAAATTGGAGTAATTAAGAAATATTAGTTAAGTATGCGTAAAATTAATGGTAATAATACTTAGTAATTAAGTATTTTACTTAAAAACTTGCTTCGTCACTCATAAGTTCTATTCTTGCCGTTTCAGTGATCCTTTGGGTCGGCAGCCAAGCCTCATCCAACGAAGAAGGCGTAGAAGAAGAAGAGAGTCGAGAAGGAATTCTTACAATGAAGAGAAGTTCCAAAGAGTTCCGTGGCGACAGCTTTACCTCAATTGCACCAATCACACAGAAAAAGACAAAGAAGAGGAAGAGTGGAACCGCCTTCTGCAGTTCCTTTCCAGCCCTCCCACTTCTCCCTTAGACCCCTTCCTTCCGGGATCTACAGAGAACTCCTATACATTCGAATTCTGCGGGAGCGGAGACGAGCCATACAAGATGAGGGAGTCCGCGAAGGATTTGCCAGTTGGCCGCCCGAGCTGCCCGCCATCCGGCACTGCCGGAAACTCTAACTTCACCGAGGCATTGCTATTGGGCAGGAGTCCTGTCTCCGGTGTCGTAGACGCCTCCACTCTTGCCGCGTTGGTGAGGACACTTCTGATGCTGAGGCCTGTCCAAGGAGCCGCACCATCATTGTCAGCACACCAGAAGGGCCCTCAGACACATTCTACAACGCCATCCTACCTCCTCCGAATTGGCTCTCGAGGTCTTCATGTGCACTCCAGCAAGCATCGGGACGAAGGTTTTGAATCCGACACCGATTCTACTCGTTCTGGTGGAGAGGAAAGACTTGGACCAGGAGGTGCCGGTAGCCCAGCTGGTGACGAGGCATCAAGCAGTGCTAACAGCAGTGCGTCTTCGGATGCGGAAGACCCTGAGTCCCCCACTGTTGGTACCTTTCCTTATCGTCAGCGGCGGAGGAGGAGAAAAGAGGATTCAACGGATTCGGGGGCTCCAGAAGAATACGAGGAAGAAGAGCGAGTGGGTGGCTGTGACGATGAACTCGGGGAGCTGTATACAGTTTCGGACGTTGCATTCTGCCACGCCGATCCAGCGTTCCCTAAGGTGGCGGTTTGGGTGGTGAAACGAGGCCAAAAGCAACAGCAACAAGTTAACATACAGGGGAGAAAGACGACTGCTGCTTCATCCTCTGGCCTGGAAGCTCTTGTCTTCGAATGTAAGAATGAAGAGAGTACCAGAAAGTTGGTAGATTCTTACACTGAACTGAGTCGTAGGGTTAAGTTGGAGCAGTTTAAGAACCTGAGAAGGAAAGAAACGAACAATCCAACATCTAGGGGTGCATTTACGCTTGGAAGGCGACCGGAGGCTAACGTGGATTCTTCAGGGCGCATGGGAAAATACAATCTCGTGCAGCGTGTCGATGGTGATGGAGTTACCCATATAGAGGTGGCGGGGCTTGCAAGGAAAGGTGCACCTCCCTCATCATCATCTGAATCGGAACCATCTAGTATCATTAGTATAAATACCCCTGATGTTGGAGACATATTAAACTCTCACTCGAACGCCCATAATACTAAGTCACGACTATTGCGAGAAATCGAAGGTCTGATCATCCGATCCGATCCTATCGAACAAAATGGCACCGCACGCAAGGAACCCACATCCAGGCAGCGGCAGCCGGCAATTCTAGTCGCCGCGCCGGTAGACACCAGCAAGGCAGGTCCGGGAAGCAAAGATGGGGAGCTGCGAAAGATTTGGAGGAGTGACGCCTCCAACGACGGGTTGAGTCAATCAGATAGTCCTCCTCAGCGACCAGAGAGGCGGCGATACCTTCGTAAGAACAAATCCGGCACGTCAGAGGACTTGGAAGTGCAACAGTTGGGTGATAAAAAGGGAAGTGTTCATATCCCGAAGAGCGGTATTTCGGACACAACAGGTCGAGTGGTTAGAGGACAATATATAAGGGTGTCTGTGGATCACCCAGCTGTCACTATCCCCTTAGCCCAGTCACCCCCTCCCCCTCTTCCCTCCCAGTACAACTGGGTTCTAGTGAACATAGGAGACTACAATAATAATAGTAATCCGAGTAGTAGCTTAGCTAATGCGACTGCTTCGGTGTTCTCCGCCGCAACGTGGTCTGGTAACAAACATAAACAGAGAAGCATGAGTAGAGATCGAGCCACTGGACCTCTTTCGATGACGACCACCTTCGCACAGCAGCAACAATGGGACGAGGCTGTAAGGAGGAGAAGAAGTAGAAGTAAGAGTCCACCGAGAACGAGGCCAATGGCTCACAGATACATCGATGTGGCATCATCATCGCTTAGGTTGGGAGGTCAGTCTAAAAAATGGGGTAGCGAATTCGGGGGAAAGGTTTGGGGAAGCAGCGGAACTCTGTCCTTTGTCAACGATGATGATCAGCACAGGTTATCCGTCGTTCCTTCGTCGAACACATCTTGTTTGAAATCAGTTATCAAGAAGAATAAGAGGTTTGGAGAATGTTCTGAACCCAAGAAGGTTACCTTTAGTGCCTTTGCTACAGTTCAAGTCGTCGACTGAAGGCTTGATGTACTAAGAATACCGTGTCATGAAAGGACTCTCTTTTCACTAGAATTTAGTGAGAGATGTGTTGTTCAATTGATAACGTAGTGAATGGAATGTGTTATGCTATTTTTCGCCAATATACAATCGCTGTATCCGAAGAAAATATAAATCTCACACTTCTGTTCTCTGTCTGTTATCCCATATTATTTTACCTATGTATCAGAGTCTAATGATTGTATAAATGGTATCCGGCATCAAATTATACGTACTTAAGAATGATTTGCTCAAACTAATTCATTAAGCGAGTTGAACTTTAAAATGGATTCAACGTCCAACTACCCGAATAGATATATTTTTCTGTAGCTGAAACATAACACAACAGATAACTTGAACCGCTCATTTTGATATTAGGAATAATTTTTCCGAACTTTACGCTTACTATGCAGCAACCGGTAAACATCTAGATATAATTTGGCATGATAACTACAGAAAAGAGTCATACCTAATATCTTTACCTGTCGATCAGCGAATTCGCGTAGTCACCCTGCCATACGTACTTTAAACTAAAATTTAAAGTCTGCATGCTAAGAATGGTGCCATAAAGGTTGTGACGAACCGTATAAAAGTGAGTGAAGAAACTTGGGCGATAAGAATCATTTTCAATCTATATTGCATCAAATCGTTGTGGCAAATATCAGTGGAAAATTAGCAACCAGAGTCAGTGAAAGGAAACATGTTACATAAAAACTAAACATATCCAAAAATCTTAAATTGATTGGTTGAAAAATTTCCCTAACAAATCTTACTTAAAATTATCACGGAAGTTGTCAGAACCATCGCAACATGATATTTCCACTAGTTCTAATTTCTTATAATTCTAAATAACCAGGTGATCCGGAAACCACGTGCGACCAATGGTTTGCTGACGCGTAATGTTATGCATTAACCATAGCAACCTAAAATAGTGTGCCTAGGAATCTCGTCTCCTTATTCTTTCACAGTGATCCACTGCTAAATACTTCACCGTGTCGGTAGAAACTATAGTAAAAGCTGAGGCGTACAGTTTCAGTTTAAAAGAGCGCGCAAGAACACGCGATTATAAGGCTAAAAAGTTTGAAAATAACAGAGAGAGAGGTTCCCATACGCGGAGTTATCGAAACAAAACTTCCGCAATATTCGAAGCATTGGCCGCATCCGAAAGCAATTTTCAACTCGAGCTACCGTAGAAAAATTGCTTCCAGAGCTACGGCGCCTAAGTGAGTTCCTCAGGCGACTTGTTAGACATGACTATCGCAGTCGTGCTCACTCGACTGCGAAATGGAATCACGGATTACCGATTTTTGGCCATAATTAGCAAGCAATCATATGATGAGCATGATTAAAAATATGAGTATGATTCCAAAAAATTCTACTGCTGTACAACGATTACAAGAGAGTCATATCGGTTCCAAGCGTAGCCTTCGCTTGTGATTTATAAATTCTTACCAGCAAAGGATATTGTTTTCCTAATCATCAAACCTTTAAACGTGAGCTCAACTTTGGGTGGCTACGCTTGGAACGAATTTTAAATGTGATCCATCAAAGCATCGTTCAATGCAGAATTTTCTTTGCAAAACATGTGAATAACTTTATGTATCATTGTATTTGTATTGATTTGTACATATAACCACCAATTGTTGTGATTCGATTGGCAATAAACGAAACAAGTTCATTAGTCACTGTTTCAATATTTACTCCCTTAATTCCCTCTAAGCTATTTTTACTTGTTTGCGGCTACTGTTTTATCTGAGATTTAAGGTTGACGCTTTTAAATAGATAGCGATTAATCTTTGAGCACTACTCTTTATTTATATCATCAGTTACGAAAATATTCAGCATAAAGCAAAATATTCTTTGGTTTGAAGTTAAAAAGCCTTTCTTATGAAAGAGATTTTGAACGGTTTAAGGCAAGTATATGGACATTTTTGTTCTAGCAAAATATTGCGAACAATTCAGAATCATTAAAAAACTATTCGTTTTTTGAATGCCTTATCTGAATTTTCCCGTCATGGACTTTACTAAGCAAAGATTCGAAGGCAACTGCTCCCTGGACGTTGTCTATTTACTTCGATACCTGCGGCTGTAATTGCTTTACAAAAATACTACAGATTAAAGTACAGGTAAGAGCTTATGTTTTCCGAAGAAATACTCGATGAAAATACCTTTTTGGAAAATATGGTCACGCTGAATACTGCCGTTTGGCATTTGCATGACTTGGCAGAGTTTTATGGATCGTATTTGATTCTGTTTCACACGAGAACAATATATTTCGCAAAGTGCAAATTAAAATAATCCTTTGAGTAGTAGTGTATATTTGCTTAAGATTTGCATGGAACGATAGGAAAAATTTTGAATTAGGATATTACATAAAATCAATATTGTAGTGGACTATGTATTAACAGAAAGTTTTTCTTACGGGAAAATATCAGGAGGAAAGGTAGTCCTCGTAGCCCACGAAAATTCCCAATCTCTTGAAGTTCTTCCATAACGTATACTTCCTCGGCCTTTCTTTTAACATTCACAGATTTTAGTATCTTCAACGACGTTTATTTAAACATTTCTCGAAATTAAAAAGCACTGGGTTGCAAAGTATATGAAATTCTTACTTAAGTAGGTTTACAGAAGAAATTTTCTATTAAAAACAAGATTCTTTTGCCTTGTTCCTTGAGAATGTTATCTTTGCAACACTTCTCGTCAAAATTAGGCTCAATAGCCTACCGAATGGCTTATGTTTAAAAACTTCAACTACCTGAACTGAGTATGCTTCAATTTCTTGCTCGATTTTCCTCACCATTAATTTTTTTCAATTTTCCATTTGTTTTACTTGGAGAATTGATCTTGCACTGAAATTGAGAAATACTTCCCTGCTGGCTCGTAAGCTATCTAGAGAGCGTAGCCAGCCATTTAAAATATGACATCTGACTCTTGGAACGACATAACTCGAGAATCAATTCTAAAGGCAGTATAAACAGATTCGCGCAAGATGATACCTCCAACACATGTTTTCAATTAAAACATCCGTCTAGACAATGATTCTCTTAGTCCCGATTGAAGTAATTTCCATTTGCTTCAGATCCACCGACTTGACTGCCTCTCCATCCATGGAGCTTCCTCTTTGTGTGAGATGATTTTTTTCTTCGCTGCATCTCACACGCAGCTCCTCCACCACCCCTTCCTCTCTGCACCTAACCACCTGCAACACCAAAGCCCTTTGCCCACTCGGGTGTGACCTTGCAACCATCTGCGCCGCTGCGTGTAGCATTCAAAAAGTGCAGCCGAGCCGTGACCATGGAATTCCGTTATTGCTTTGTTTTGAAGGAGTTTAACGATCCCATTGCTTGGCGCCATCCCTTCCCTTCTCGGGGGACTACCTCAAGGAAATATCCGGTACGATACATCGCAAGTATTTCTTATGAATTATCGGAGATTCGGAATTGATTAGCGAAAGAAGAATTATCGTGGGGCGAAGAACAGAATTCAGTTCGAGTCGTCTGCGACGGATATTAAGCCTACTCTCTAAGTGAATTCTGGAGAAATTAGGCAATTAAGTTCCTTTTAATTTATAACGGTCTAGTAATGGATCTGAGAATGGAAATGGAAAAAAGAAAATGCCTGAGTAGATTAAACAGTGCTAACATATCCTCTCGCTGGATTTAAGAAGATGGAAGTAAAGAATTTTAGGACAAATCTCCATAGTACTCGGGGAGTGGAATTCTCAGAATTGTAATTAAGGTAACTTTGGGACCTAATATGAAAAGACGAAAGAGGAATAAGAGCACCAAAAAGTTGAGACCGAAATAGTAGATTTTCTTAGATGAAAATTAATTATAAGAATAAATGAATTGATGAGTTTTCGTTTCGTTTCAAAGCTATATTTATGTTTTATGTTATTATTATTTTAAAATCATTATTCAAAGAAATAATAGTTCAAGACATGTCACCTTTTCCAAAGATTTTGGGTTTCTAATGCATAATTGTTAACATCCGAAAGTAAGAAGTTTTTCTTATTTCGCGACATTATCTCTTTCCATTTGAAATGCAACCGATTTTTAAGAGAAAAGAAATAAGAAAAGTTTTTTGCTGGTAACTTCCGCAAATTGTATTTCTAAAAGACTAAATGCGTAGAGACTGAACTTTTCTTACGCTGTTTAAGTCAAATTTTAAGATAAGAAATACTTCTTTCACTCACTCTCTTCGAATTCCCTTTGAAAATTATAACCGCGGAATAAGTAAATAGGGCATGACGCACTGTCAATGAAAACGCGATTAAACTGCGGTTAACCTATAGTACCCATGCATTCATAACCAAGAAAGCATTTCTCTTGTGAAAGCCGCAAATCTCATTGTCCGAGAAATGTATGAAAGTAATTTTTCCAGTGACGTTGGTGGTAAATCAGGGGAAGAAATGAACCTTCGACATTGAAAACGCATAATCCGCGAAGAAAGTGCAGTCGTCGCTTTCTTCCGAGAATGAGGGAAGCTTGTGAAACCGGAGGCGATGTAATCTGCAGTGGATCATCCACCTTACTTTTTCCTCCTTTCTTCCCCGCCCACTAATATCTGCAACCCACGGTAATTCCCCTTTCCCTCCTGTTCCATCCCACTCTCTCTTAACCTTTTCCCCACATTTCACACATCCCTTCTCTTCATCCAAATGCTCCTTTCTCCGATGCAGAAATGGTAAAGGGAGAAAGTCTTTGGGAGAAGCAGGGTGATATTCACTTCAAAGGACTCTTTGCTTTTCTTCTCACTCAGGTCTCCTAAGGAGACTATTGTCCTTAACCTTAAACTCTAAGAATGGATGGGCGTGGGATGATATGACGGGGAGAAAGCTGATTCTTCCGGAAACCCTGAGGAACTTTCGGGGTGACGTTGATGGACAAAGTGGAACCACCTCTTTTACACATGAATACATTAATATTTTAATGACGGCAAAAAGTACCCCGTGGGTAATTTTTTCTAAAATTCACTCAATTTCGGTTTTTTAAAACTTACTTCATTAATTACTCATAAGTACAATTTGACATGTATACGAAAGTAAATTCAATGGTCGATCTTCGCAAAATATGCCGTAATATACGGTTAAACCGTTTACTTACGTAAAATGATTTATAAGAGTAAATAACGGAAGAAAATGTATACACTAATGATAGTTGAGAATAAATGTATATTTTAGAGCAAGAATTGAAATATATATTAGCACTATTCGTTAAACAGAATTTTAAGATTAGACAGGCTAATTATACCGTTTACTTACGTAAAATGATTTATAAGAGTAAATAACGGAAGAAAATGTATACACTAATGATAGTTGAGAATAAATGTATATTTTAGAGCAAGAATTGAAATATATATTAGCACTATTCGTTAACAGAATTTTAAGATTAGACAGGCTAATTACCATCAACTACCAGTAAATAATATAAAAATTTAGGAAATAATTAACTATGTTTACGTGCATTGGTATGTTACTCTTGTTTTGAAATACCCATTAATTTAGATAAATATTTTGAGATTACACAACTGGAGTTATTCTCGGCGCTCTTGAAGGAAATTAATGGAAATCTTTAGTTATGAAATGCTAATGATTATTTACGTAATTATTTTCAACAAGAAGAACCATATCAAGTACTTGCTCGTTCTAGATTTAGTGTATTTCCATCTCTTCTAAATTAAAATCATATATCACGTTAAATTAAGATATTTTGGCAATTCTTTATAGTTTTTTGGGTATCTTTTTCATAGATAAATATTATATTGATTAGAGTGGGTTATAACAACGAATATAGCATTTGGAGAGTATATATCATACAGTTCATTCAATTTATCTTCCTTCCCATTAACGTTGTTGACCTCAAACAGTATGCCTGGTGTGCGAAAATACGTAGCCATTTATCACACTTATTTTTATTCTGTAAAACAAAAACAAATAAAACAAATACAGTCATCTGAGATGAAATTTCTCCATGCAGTGAAAGGTTGTAGAAAAATAGACAAATTAAGAAATAAAACTATAAGAGAAGAGCTAGGTAATATCAGAAAAATGGCAATATCAGAGAAATTGCTGGAGTACAAAGAAAGGTGGAAAGAGCATGTTCTGCGAATGCCTACTGAGAGGTTTCCGAAGCAGGCTTTGGAATATGAGCCATTAGGCAAGAGAAGTGTTGGAAGACCGAGATTGAGATGGTGAGGTGAAGCCGGATCAGGATTTTAGCCCAATTCTTGAAGGAAGAATAAGAAAAAGAAGATTTTTATTTTGTCTTCATAAGCAATACATTTCTTTTCCTAAATCATAGCCTGAAAATATTTCAGTTCATTAATGATAAGGATCCACAAAATACAGGAACCGCTTTCCTTAATATCACCACCATATTGCCACTGCTTTATAATCTTCCAGCATTTAAGTAATGGCTGATGATAAATTAACTGGATATTTTTCATTTGGCAAACGACTTATATCTTTCATCATAATCCACGGAAATTAGAGTCGAGGGCGTATTCCATTGAATGAGTTTTCTAAAGAAGTGGTACACCAGTACTTATTGAGATAAACCGGCGAGTAATATTGAAAATCTCGTCATTTTTAATTATGTCGAGGTAACCTGATGCTCCACTTCCAGGCCAACAAGGAAGCTCATAAAACTGCATACTTCTGGTTTCGAAACAATGTGTAGCAAAAAATTGGCGAAGCCTTGCAGAAAGAACCACTTTTAATACCATGCTTTATTTACTCTCGTTTTGCAGATCGAAGTTCTCCGCATTTCAACTGGCATTTCAGGCGAATTTGGGTCGCAGGGTACATTTTTATTTTCGTAAATGTCGCTCATAATGGTCGAATTTTTCTTAAGCCCTCACTTGAGAATTCGTTTAAAAAGACGTAATATCTGGAATTTCGGCCTGCCTTTCCATGAGGTTGGAAAGTAGTCTCATAAGATTGCTTATCAGTCAACACACGCACTCCAGCGAACACCTGTAAGCATTTTGTAAATTGACATTTTCTTTTAACAATATTTGCGATCGAGTTTACCTCGCCCCAATTGCCATTGGAGCCATACTAATCATATTGAACTCCATAATCTTGACTTAGTTTTTCTATAGTGACTTGCATATTCCATCATTAATTCCCTTGTCATTTGAGAAAATTTAGCAAACACAAGCTGATCCGCGATAGTCTACTAAATACATATTTCTTAGCTCAAAAGATACAAGTCCGTGATATACTAAGCGGTAGTTCCATCAAATTAACTGTATCGGTTTCAGCGCTCATTAATGGTAGTATTAAATTGAAATACCTTTCGCCTAGCAAATTTGAATACGTTTCGTCATTCGGAGACTGGGTATTCCTTAATGTGAGCCATCTTGAAAAAACTATGCGCATATATTTGTGTGTAATTCCACCAATTTGGTGGAATACATGATTTTTATTCTTCAAAATATAATGCTGGGATTTTATGATTTCGAGTATTAACTTAGTTTTTCATGCATTATCAAATGTATTATCCAATCTTAACGATGTATACTGTGGCCAAAAATCATTTACCGGCGAAACGCATCTGAGACTTGATAGTTTTCCATAACTTGCAACATAAGTTTTCTGTAAAGTATAACATGTATATCTTAATTTTACGGT
The DNA here is from genome assembly GCA_000376725.2 of Ladona fulva. Classification (NCBI taxonomy): domain Eukaryota; kingdom Metazoa; phylum Arthropoda; class Insecta; order Odonata; family Libellulidae; genus Ladona; species Ladona fulva. The sequence goes on along the minus strand of KZ308123.1, from coordinate 2,195,705 downwards.
ACGGTCTATCGAAAGAACTAGACTTTTGCAGTTTCAGAAGGCTTCCAACGATCAATGCTGAATATCGATGGTTAACTCAATCCTCGCTGGTCATTTGATTAGTTTGGACCCAACATTAGGTTCTGTTAAACTGACTGACGTATGAGTGATTTTAGTATGGAGTAGTTCCGAGAATAAATCCCTATAAGAGATGGGAAGAATTCGTTGATTGTATTTGCGGTGCAATTTTCCTGACGTTTCTTTCGTCCTAGGAATCTTAAGTATTAGCGCGAGGACTCGTGATAACATAATACTGGATGTAGAGAGGTAAGGCTGGTAATACACCACTGCAGATGTTCGGAACGTGCCCATCGAGTCGGAAGTCTCTCGCCTGGTATGTTTACTGCCGAAATAACTCTCGTATTTTAATGCGCTGGGTGTGACGGGTGATTTTTCCGCAGATAGACTCAGGGAATATTCAATCGGAAGACATCTCGCTATCAAATCCCTGACACCGAATGAGCCTTAAAGGCTGTCACCTTGAAGTTATGTTGCGGTAATAAATGTATTCGCGCGGAAACCTGCCGACGACAAGCACATTGCAAGTAAAAACGGATGTACAATCTGAAAAACGCGCCTCTGAGAGGAGAAAAAGCAGAAAAGCGATTGTAAAAAGAAGGAAAAATGTCGAGATGGCTTATAAATCCGACGTAGAGCCTTTGAAGTACAGTCATAGTTTATTTTGTGCAAAAAATGGTTAGGTTAATCAGATTTTTCTCGAATCATTGATGATGCGGAAAAAGTAGAAAATTATGGGAGATGAACGCTAGGTAATGTTGTCAGGGCACTGCGTAATGTTCCTTCTGACTGATAATCAACTAATCGGATTAGCTCCTTTGAAGGGATTAATTAACATAAAAATATCAGTTTCATGTCGCCCATAAATGATCTCGTTTCAACTGTAGGAAAAAAAACGTTATCCAATTCTTGATAACCTGTATATTTTCCTATTGTTATAATTTTGCATTTTGGTTCAAATTCAGGTGTTCCGAAATAAATATTGATATCTTACCGGCGAAAAAATTGAGAAAATTAGTCAAATTTTTAAAAATCATCCATAAAGGATTAATTGTATTTCACATTTTTAGTAACTCAAAAAGATAAGTAAAGCCGCTAGAATAAGTATTTGTTAACGCTAGCAACTGAAGCATTTTTCGGAAATGTGTTGTTGTGTATAACCCTTAATTAAGGAAGCTTTCAAGCAATCTTACTTGCATAAATGAGCGTAACCTTTCTATTTTTCTGAATAATTTTGAAGAATGAACCGTTACCTTACTGCAACATCCATACAATATCCATAAACTCCATGATAGTCCCAACTACTTCGAATTTATTTTTGTTGTTTCTTTATCGCAAAAAGTCACCCCCTTGCCATGGCATATTTGATTTGTCTGTGACCTCCTGAATTTTAAACCTTTATTTTACCTTTAGATCAACTTTGATGTGAAGAGAAAAGTACATTATTTTCGAACTACCTCATTTTTTCAATAATTTGCATGTGCATAAAATGCACCATACATAAAATACGCAAATAAATTCAACGAGAGAAATTTTTTTGAAATATCCAATTACTCTTCTATCTGTTTCGTTTCTACAGATATAATTTACCTTCAAAGCTGTAGGATTTATATCAGACGATTAAGTACCTGTTACTTATAAGTAAAAGGATTCGGTATTTGACAAACTCTTTGACTCACTAAGGAAGGTGTAAATTTAACCTCTGTGAGTCTCAGTTGCAGTTTTCCTTTGAAGAATATTTAATCAAAATTACTTTGAATTGACTTACTACTCGAGGGCAGACATTGAGAAAGAAATCAAAGAACCCCTTATATCTGGAATTCTAAGCTTAATGTTGATTTGGCTAAGCAAAAGCATTCTCATAGCCGTTGAGTTTGAATTTTCACTTCTAATGTGAAATATATTATATATTAAGAGCTTTAAAGTTAATATCTACTCAGGCAACAGAAATAGCTGCATGAGGGATTAAAGAATTAAAATCACTTCGTGGAAATTTAGAAGTCATTCTGCATTCCTTTTACTTTTATTCCATTCGTTTCTTTAAGTCCGGCCTAGTATGGTATACGACACTAGATACATGATTTCATCGAATAAGATCATGCATTAGTTTCAATTCATTATTAATAACGATTAATGTTATTTCCATCTAAAATTCGTGTGAATGTGGGGACAAACTGAACGGCAAATATGAAGAAAGACGGAGACTATAAGTCGTTAGTTAAAAAGCCATTCTGGATTACAAAACCAGACTTTTGTACTCACCTGCCTATTAAGCACTGCAATTAATATTCCTCACGATTCAAAGCTTCTCTCTTTCCTCTCGGATATCCACCCACCCTCCAATCAGCTTTGTTCCCCATTTGTGTCCGCCACACTTGGAGAGCACACCTTCATAATACAATCAGTGCTCCAAGACTTTCTTTGCATCCCAGTTATTCTCTCGTCATTTCGTTTTTGCTCCCAAAGTGAGCAAATGGGATTCAGTTGAGTATAGAAGAGAAGGGATGTTCGGTGGGAGTCGACGGGTCGCAAATCCACCTCCCGCCGCACGGAATCTTCCTCGAATTATAATAGAAAAGAAAGTCGGTTAAGATGTATATTCGAGATGACACGGGAGGTGCAGCGTAGAAAGCATGGGGTTGACTGAGTGAAAGGTGCTTCCCCCAGGTCGACCAAGACTCCGCAATTGTTGCCACCTGAGCTAATAACTACTCCTCGACTCGAAGGCGGAAAGCATTTCACTCTCTTTTTTATGATTCACGCACAGATGAGTGAATCCGTGGGCCTCCCATGAGAACTGTAGACTCTATCAAATCCACGTTGGAGGGATAGGTGCGGTTAATCCATGATGATGGTGACTTGAAGATGCTGTTCGTTTTACCCGCAGTAAAAGTGAAGGGTTTTATTTTTTTCCATTTCTTGTCATTTTGTCATGGAAGATAATGAGTTTTAATAAAATTGCTCTAATGATATAAAATTAATTAATTAATTGAATCTGTGGCAATTCAATCTAAAAGGCTTAGAAGGAAGAACAAATTCTTGTTGAAACACTTAAAGAAATAGGCAACTTTATGCGTATTCGACTAAAAATACTCATCCTAGATTTAAACATTACTTGTCTTTAATTTATGACATATATATCACGTAAGACCCTATCAAAAGTTCACATTACGAGAGAGTGAAAGAATTAAATTATATGTTAACAGAAGAATTTTGTGATTGGAATGCGTTGCAAATTTTCCTAAATTAACAATTAGATTACTCCTTAAAATACTCATCATGTAAAATTATTTTTAACACTTTCCTCATCGCTATCCAGCTGCTATTGAAGTCGATTTCTGACGAAAAAAATTCTTATGAAGCTAAATTAAGAGTAAAAGAGTCTTTCGTCTAAGTTACCTTTAATCATCACTTATCCTGATGTAATCAGTATGTCATAGAAAACTTCTCTTTCTTAATATTTACGTTGTTCCCAGTTCAGTCCTTGAATTCGAAATTCCACATTTCTTAGGGCTTTGGACAAATACATTCTCACTTCTTTTTCCTGACGTAATATTGATTAATATTATATCAGTTGAAATTCACAGCGCCCTTTTTTATCCTCGTGAGTTACTTTAGCTAATTTCTGACACCAGCCAATGATGTTTACTCAAGTCTATAATGGTCACTACTGCCTAAACCATCATATCATATTTAATTTTAATATTCCAAGTCCTGGTTGTATTAATTTGGTCGAATAAGAAAATTCTGCTTAGTTTTGTTTGATAAAATATGGAATAGAACAACTTACTAAAGCCACAGTGAATATTCGGGTACTGACTCGAGTATCTGCTAGTACATAAAATTTACTACATTGGGCCAAAGTTTGGTATTTAGGAAAAGAATATTCAGCTTTTAGGATATGTGACACTATGTGAAACTTGAATATAAATTTTATGTTGATTAGATTACCTCCGAAGGGAATCATCGTATTATGATGAGAAATTAGTGGATGATATAAAATTATCACTCAAGTCCTATTCCTATGATCGGCGTAATGAGTTGCGGCTGATTAAATAGGTTTAAGGAGTCTTATAACTAGATTTTCATAGACGAAATTTCATTCTGATTTTAACTGACCTGTGAAACCTGTTGCGACGTATTTTGGATTTGAGATGGATTCGAGAGTTGAATGTGGGCTTGGGAGCAAGATATGAGAACGCAAGCATGAAATAAAGAAGAATAGAGGAGAAAATACTAAAAGCGGTGACTAGAAATTAGGAAAGTGAAATTTCATGGAGTTTAAAACATTTGGTTCGTGATTAGCAGGATTCCATGTCTGTTGGTAGATAGGTAAACCATCCTTGTTGTTCAAGATACCAATAAAAATATATTTTAATATTAAAGCAAAACTGAATAAAAGTTAAATTTCGTAATTAATTAATCAATAGGAATTGGAACATGGCTGTGAACAAATGAAAAATTATCCTAAATGTTTAAAATGATCCTAAAGCCGTTTCGACGGTGAATCGTGCTCGTCCACTGTGACCAAGTCTGAGACCGGCCTTCTCAGAATCACTCTTTTATTCAGTGATCCTTAGAAGGCCAGCTAACCCATTTCCTATTCCTTGTTTTCAGACTTGGTCCCAACGGCATGCACGAAACATCGGCGAAACGGCTTAAGGAGCGCTTTAACCCTCTAACAATAAACATATTTCATATAAAAATATTTCACAACAATATTTCACATAAAAATATCCATTGAATGGATATTTAATTAACTGGGAAAGATACCAAGTTCATTACTGTCCTTAAAGAAGAAGAGAGTTTTTGAGTAGTCGAAGATAAAACAATAATATGAAAATATGCAACCATTTGGACATAAAGCCAATTGTAGGAAATCTGGGTAAAGCAAAGCAGAAACGGAAAAGAAAGACAAGGAAAAGAGTAAGTAGGGTGGGTAATCGGGAGGAGAAACAAATTGAAAGGCTGAGGAAGGCAAATGACCCACATGTAGGTTGCAGAGTTGGTTATCTGTGAAACCCTCATCCTCCGCCAACCCTCCCTATCTTACCCCTCTCGACCCCTTTGTGTTCTTTGTCGCTGATGCGGTCGTTCTCGTTTGTATCGCTTGTTTGACAAGACACAATTCTGCTTGTCGGATGATATCGAGAATGTTCCCAGGGTGTGAATGCAATCATCAAGAACTTTTCCTCAATCAAGACTTTTTTACATCCATCATATTATTGCGAACGCAAATGAAGACACGATACGATGGAAGAACTGATATTTTATAACAGTTTTGTGAAGACGATGAATAATGCTGACAATTAATGACATGAATAATAATATGTTATAATATTATTATTCTGTTCTGTTATAATATTACTATTCGGTCTGTTCATAATTACAACTTATTCTTTCAAAAACTAAGCGGTACTATCATAATTGCTCGTCTTAAGAAAACAAAGCGGTCTGTTCATAATTACAACTTATTCTTTCAAAAACTAAGCGGTAGTATCATAAGTTTTAACACTCAATAAATTAAATAAATAATAAAAAAAAATATTTCAAGGATAATACATCGAGTTAAGATTACTATATTATTTCCTTTTTTTCGCAATTATTTATTTGAATGTAATGTTAGCTGAAGTTTGTTTCATTTTTTTTAATAACACAGACACCTATTATGTCATCGCTGGTCTGGCTTCATTGAGAGACATAATGAAGAAAAGGAAAATAGAATTTGTAAAACTTAACACATAAACCTAGCCTTAATACATCCGAATGTTAACTTTCGAAAGGGGTAATTTAATAATACGTGAACAATACATACGTTGTAGTGAAACTATAGAACTCGCGCATGCGTTTTGTATTTTGAATCGAAAATCTTTAATAAGGGCGACAGTGTATTTCATTAATCTAAAAATTTAAATTTCTTTGAATCTGCATAAAATGTGTTCGGTTCTGTTTTAACTGACATATTTTATTCCACAATTGAGCTACATTTTACTACTTTTAACGTTATCTGCACAATATGGCCATCTCACAAGTATTTGAAATTGAAAATATATGTCCACTTCGAGAATAACATATGTACTCGTATTTGATGATGGAAAAATAACTTTTGCAGATATGGTTGTGAAAACTGAGGTGAAAATTCGTCATTTATTAGACATCAATATATGGAATTCAGCGCATTTCATTAGTGATCGCTGAAATTTCATTGGCATCATCATAAAAATACAGGATTATTAGTCGACTGTTGCGATTCCGTGTGCTTGAATTTAGATCAAGAGAACAAATTAAGCACTCTTCCTCTCCATAAGAGGAAAGTTTTGCTTTTGCAATGCGCAACTAGCACTCATTTCCTGTCGTTGTAACTTCAGTCTGCCTTTAAGTGTCCTTTTATGACTAAATTATTTCCTCCCGTTTATGTCCCATAAATACGCTCCTCGATGTTTCTTTTTTCCCCCGCCTTTTCTCAAATGAGACACTTTCCTCAACTTTTGGACGAGCATTCCTAGTAGCTTATAACGATTGCCTTTACGTCTAAAGCAATGGATTTGGATTGGTGAGCTGCCAATTTACTAATTTATTCGTTTTACCTGACGGAATTTGAACGACAAAAAATGCTATTAAGCTGAGATCAAAAACTGTCGCGGAAAACTCAACAATTCGAGAAAGGAGAACAACTGAATGAGTCAACCCATGTGTAAATAGTTCACCTCTTTGGTTTAGCATAGCTTGTGTTGAACCTATTGTACCATATAGTTCAGTTAATTCCTATGTATTGTAATATTACAATTAGTTAAAAAGAATGTTTTTTGCGAGTTAATTTTCCAAATTAGTATAAAATTGCAAATGTTAATATTAATTATCAATAATGTCGTCAATTTCCCCCGACGGAATTTTTGCGTTTATCTAAAGATCTATTCAGCGGATTCTTGATTTTCATTCGATTGCTAATAGCGGATTATCGAAGAGGGAATTCCAATATCTAAGTAAGCCCATAGTAAAAGAAACATCTTGCTTCACTCCGAAAATCTAATCTTCCATCTTCATCTTCCCACCATCTGGCTTTCTTACTTCTGCCTCTCCCTCTGCTTAATCGGCTGGACAATCTTTTATTTAGGAACACTCTTCGCTGAGTTACGCTAGCTTCGGATTTTCTATACTCTAGTTTTACGAACTGATGCACTGTAAACTTGAGATTTTCGCTACCCCAGGCGCAGCAGGCCTCGCGGAGACCCGGCACACGTCGTCTGATTCCTCCCTCCGTTCCGAAGGGGACTGCAGACTGCCCCTCCGATGGCCTCATCAATGATGGATCATCCCCCGTGGGCCCAGACGTGGATTTCTCCGCGCAAAAAAGAGGTCACCGGGCGAATTTCAATTTAGGGCAATTCTGCTCGGGATCGGTTTCACCTTTCCTCCACTACCGGTCTGAAGCGGCTTCCCTTTGATACCCCACCTCGGAGATCGTGTGTTCGAATCCGTGTCTCGCAGTCCCTCCTGGCGAGATGCGTGAATTCGTTCTCCGCCGATGAGTTAGTCGGAACGATTATGTGGCGCGAGCAGGAGTCGCCGTAATCTTCCGACTTTCTCGTCAGGTCGAAGTGGTAACGAGGTCGCATCCTCGCTTTCTTAGCTTCTTTTCTCGGTTCGAACTCCGGTGAAAGAGTTGTTGGGATGGTGTTCCGCGTCACCAAAACGGAGTTAACGTTTACGCTATCGCCTCACCGATATGCTCCGATTCTATTTCACTGAGTTTATCCAGGAAAGCACAAGGTAGTTTGGCACCCCAAATAAGTAGACTTTCAGTTACCATAATTAAATATTTTTGAAATGCAACACGATTAGTTAAGCTCATTTATTTATTTCTGAAGTTACGTGTATTTGGGGTAGAGGATTAGTTCTATGTATCGCACAGTGGGCAAGAATTGAAAAAAGCTGGCCAAAAATAAATAACTCTTCTAAAACCGGGATCGTCATGGAGGGTGGTGGTCGGCCGCTCGGATTTGGCCCTTCCAACGATGTCGAAAAGTCCGTTTCACTATCGGTGTCGCAAACGGTTGCAAGATTTTCTTCCAGATTCCTCTTCAGAAAGCTTCAACAAATACCGTGGTGTAGGTAAGCCCGTGTCTATAGATGTCAGTTTCTACTATTTCCCTTGCTTTATAAAAAACATTTGTTCCAAAATAAGTGTCCGCCATTTTGTTACATGAAGTTTGCAAATATTAAATCGTGGTCATTAAGATCGACCATAATAAAGGATAAAGGTAATATTTATTTTATTTAATGCAAGGCGTTATATTATACCCTATGATTTTTCTTCATTTAGGTTCAGAATCAGTTTAAAATTGAAGAATTTCGCGATAAATCGATGACCAGCATTTTTGACAAAACTTTGTCATGTTTGACCCCCTGTATCATCGTGATACTTAGGAGTGGACGTGACTTGCATCGTTATATGCTGAATTAATTCAATAGTAGGCATACGAATTTTCAAAGTTCTCACTCCAAAAAACATTTTCGTATTTTTGGCCAGCTTTTTTCGATTATAGCTCTCTGTGCGTAGTCCCGCTTATGCAGGTATCTTCACAGGACTTGTGTTGTTGAGCAGGGGAGACCGGGAAGGAATGCCTGACATCTATCCTTAGCTGCAGGAAAACTAGCTCTCAATAACACAATAAAGTACATGGAATTAATATCTAAAAATAAAAATATCGAATAAGAACTTATCATCGCTAAGTTCTAGATAAGTAAGAAAGTTAACCTGCTACATGGAATGAAGCCAAAAATTATTTCTTTCAATAAATTCCGCGGGCGTACCCTTAAAGTGTTTTCCTTTACTTAGACTGCTAGTCTGATGAAAAAAGAAAGTTTGACTTTACCGAAAATACAGGTGACTGCAGCGGCATCTACGGAGTGAAAGAGAGACACACTTTCCTTAATACCACGCCAAACATCTTTGGCAGTCACCAACCATTTCCAACCACATCTGACGAACGTTCGAGTCACCAAGAACTGATTGCAGCCGTAGATTGCTATATAAAGTTATATATACTCATACCGACCCAAGTAATTACGGTCACGAGAAAAGCTCATCACGTTTATTACTTATAGACTCATTTGACTGTATCCAATCTCGAAAATCATAGTTTCCTGCGGAGCCGAGGTACCCCTCGGTTAAAAACGTTGAAAGAAGCAATCAATTAAAAACGTGGCGAATGCGATGCTCTTCCACGTAGGCTATCAGGGATCTAATTTTAAAAAGAGAAAGGTTCGGATGAGAGTACGTTCGCGAGACGGAAAAGAGAAAAAAGGAAGCGAATGTTGGGAAGGATACGTATGGAAGGTCGGAGTTAGGAGGAAAGAGTCGCGAAGGATGCGATGGAGGTCGGCTTATGATGAGGGCAAAGGTCGAGGTAGACGGCCTTTGGAAAGGGAGGAAAGCGTATGAAGTTCAAATGAGGATCGTCTTCGCAAAAGTAAAACCCATACGGCTCGCCTCCAACGGGGTAACGATAATTACAAAGGAATTAAAGACGAATTTTTTGAAGGAAGAAGGATTGGTTACCGAGGCGGAGAAATACGAAAAGCACGAGGTAGAACCCATTAATGACAAATGGTGGCGTATTTTGTGGACGCCCATGTAGAGAAACTCTCTGTGTAATTGATTGGGTAATCCCGTGGAAGAGCTCGCTCGAAATTTATTTGGAGGCTGAATAAGGAATCGGAGTAAATGACGCGTTGAGCTTAATAAGAAATTTCAATTTCGAATATCGCCTTTTGCGAGGGTAAAGGTAAAGCCATCTCAATTACCGCGCGACTTCCGAGAAAAATGGATACACCCGCATTGAGTGGAATGCGTGGTCATTATAAATAATTGACTAGGGAATTGATGAACTTTTTCGTCTTGTTTCTCTCCGAGACTATGGGAATACGAGTATAACCTTCACTCTCCATGAGAAACCATGCACGTGCGCTAATGAAGATAAAACCGAAAATATCCTTATTTTATTTCTTTCGAATTCTGGCGAATTTAAGGGTTATTGAGAACTGAAGAAATGTACATAGGGAAATGTGGGCGCATCGTTTGGACCCTGAGAGGCCCCACACAGGAAGACTCATAATGACTTGTTGCGGGCCCCCCAGATCTCCCGATTCGAAAATTATTAATATTCTATTATAAATATATTCACGTTACAAATGGACAATCGTCAGGTGGCAACGTCGCATACACATAAAAAAGAAGGGGAAAAAACATCTACGCACATCCAAGGCATATACAAAAGTTCACAGTACCCATTATGTCCAACACCTCGCCTACTTCAGTGAAGTTTATTAATACTAAACAAATTACTATACAGAAGTTACAGTATATAAGTTCAATACAGAAGTATTAAGGCAAAAGATAAAAACAACCATAAGACAAGAAACATAACATACATTCAACAAACAAATTATTGTGAAAATCGAGAAGTTATAGATATAGTTAACATTAATGAAACTTATTTTGGGTATGTCCATCCATTCTTAGTCAAAATTTTTGTTTGTCCTTGGAAAGGGGTTAAGAATATCTTCCGGTTATTCATTCCATTCTTTTACAGTCCTGTTTACGAAAGAATATTTACCAAAGTCCTTTTTGAATGGCTCGACATATATCTTGCATGAATGATCATTTTTACCTATAAATCTATTATTATAAAATACCTATACCTAATATGTACCATACCAATGTTTCATGGACGTTGGCAACGAAACTAGCATAGCTTTCGTAAGAGAACGGTTGCTTCGAAACTTTCAGAAAGCTCCTTTCTCAGCAAGTGACAAGCAGAGTCTACTCGGAAGTGCATTTGAATGCACAAACCTTGACCGTAATAAGGAAGTGGAGGCAGAAAACCAGCGGAGATGCATTGTGCTCTCGTATACTCTTCTTCTCTTAGTGATCTGGTAAACAGAAAGACCCCTTGCTACATTACGTCGTACTTTGCTATGATATGTGAACGCTGAGATAATCGACTTCGTTCCGTAGGCGTTATTTCAGCGTTCTTCTTTGGAGATTCTCCAAAAGATAACAAGGACCGAAGGATAGACGGAGGCGAGGGTACCGGTGGTGATTTATGTTGCGTGCACCAGTGCACCGTAAGGGATTGGTTTTTCTCCAATATATTACCATTTATTGTGATTTATATACATAGGAAATTCTCAGTGAGGAATTCCAGTGAAAATTTAATATTTCCACACAAATATTCTTCTCATTTTACAAAGAACGGCAACGTATCTGATGATATATAGGATCAGAAAGGGTCTTTGAACCAAATCCTTCATTTTCTTCTTTACAGGGGTTTTACGTATTGAGTTACTGCATTCATATTCTACTTTCTGTCAAATTCCAGCTTAAATAAGATAGTACTTAGTATCATGCTGTGGCAATCAGATATCCGAAAACTGTAGCAATATAATTTTATGTTGTCCGCAGAAGTTTGTTCTTCCACTTCATGAGTTTTGTTGTCAGAATGTTTTCTCCGAAACAGCTGGCGTACACCAGTCTTCCATTCCCTTCGATTAAGTGCAATAGTTACGCTGTAATGATGCTGAAGATACTTTTAGGCAGGAAGGATACTAATATTAAATAGGAAGGAATCTAAAATAGGCAGTAATGAATTAAAATGTCATTTCTTCGTATCTTTAGTACTACCATCTTTCTCTAAGCAGTTCTGAAGCAAAGAGAAATCAATAATCATAAATATAGATTGGGGCTCAATGAAGAGTCTCAGATAAAAAAACTAACGGAAATAACTTAAATTATGCTTACCTTGGAGAATAAATGCACTGAAAAAAATATATTCCACCTTTGATATACTTCTCTGAGTAAAAGTCTACCACCGGTATGGTTTTCACAGCAGAAAAATGCAGCTGGGGATTTATAGTTAAACATTGGCCAAAGAGGATAATTTGTTATTGAATCACATTTGTTAGCTAAATTATGGCATTCTCTACACGCTTAAATCCTTGATTGTGCCAAATGACATGAAGTCCTCCACCTTCCACCAAATCGTCCACGTTTTGAGAAAAGCTGGGGGTTGGAAACACATCGTGTTTTGGGAACTTGAAATGTTAAGGCTCATGTATGAGATGGCGTATCTCTTAACTAAAATCGTTGTGAATTAAAGCAACGTAAGAAATAAAAGAAATCCATTGTCATCCGAAAAATTTTTCAGCACATTTTCATCTTTAGCCGAGGTATCGCTGCGTCTCATCCTCAAGGATTAAAGAGACAAGAGGAAAGGAAGGGTCATTGTGCGTCGGAAGGTCAGACGATTAGGATGACGATCGGGAGTATAGAAAGAAGATAGGTTAAAAATATAAAATCCAACTTACGTGGACTCGATGACGGCTCAAAAAGGAAAATTTCAAAACAAGCGAACTAGGGATGACTAGAATTCTATTGAGCTGAACGGGAGAAAATGATGCCAAGGACAAGGAAAACGAAGATTCCAAAAAACAATAGCGAGTTTAGTGATGCTCCATTGATTGAAAACTGTACCATTGAAAAGGAAATGAATAAGGGACGAATTCAAATAAGGATGCGAAGTTTGGTCAAGGGTATGGATCGAAGATTAGTTTATGGAAAATTTTTGTTGGAAATGTCCCGGAAATTAACTTTTTTGGAGAAGTAACAGAAATCTCGAGGCAACTGCAGTGACTTTAGAGTATTATAGCGGGATTTAGAGATTTATATTAGCCTCTTTATTTCAAAGCTATATGAAATTTTTAATCATTTCAGTAATTTCATCTCTACTCGTTCATTTACTCGATGTTCTTACATTTAGTGCATTAAATATGAAAAATGCAGTTTGAATGTAAAAACTATAAGATATCTTTAACATGCGATGAGAATGAATTAATTTCTTAAAAAGTTTCCGAAAAAAATATTTACGTATATGGCTTGGTTATTAATGTTTAACTAGGTCAGTGAAATTTCTCTGATTGCTACTATTAAGTGTATCCGTGACCTCTATAAGTGGTAAACGTCTATATTCATCACGGTGATAGCAAATCTCTTAACTAAACGCCAGTCATTCTGTTTTTCTGCGCGTTATTTATTTCTCATTATCCTTCAACTTCTTATGTTAAGAAAGAAGTACAAATCCTGTCATTATTAAAAACCAATTTCAGAAAACTTGCTTTATATACGATTTCAAATGTAATGGCTGTCATTTCTGATAATTCTAACAGATGGGAATAATTATGTTAGAGAGACGACGTGCAATTTTGAAGTCGTTCGAATGACGAAAGAATTACGCTTATTCGCTAAGGTCATAATTTTCTCCATTTAAATGACGTAAACTATATAATGGATGAATCAAATGTGTATTTCAAGTTTTAAGCAGAAATAATAAATTAAATAATCGTACGGGACTTCTGTCTGTGCATCGAAATGTAATGCGTCCCTTTAATAAAGGATGATATTTAAAAAAATAGTTGAATAGCTAAAATTTTAGATTTGGCTGAAATATAAAAGAACTCTCTTGCTATTGTAATAATCCAAGATTTTTATCACTAAGTATTGGAGTTCGGCTACTTAAAAAAATCTATCGGAGGTATAAATAGTAATAAAATTTATGAATAAAAATACCTCAAGTTCTATAAATATATTTTGTTAATTGCTCTCTAAATGAGAGATTATCATGTTATTGGTTATGTTTTATGACACTTGGAAAATAACAAAAATTACATAAAATCCAGAATAAGTGCTAGAATTAAGATTAAGAGATAGGTTTGAATTAAGAGCGAGTGAAATTAAAATAAAACGCCAATACATAAATTGTTTTTGGTGGCCAAAAATGATCTACCTTATATTAATGCGTTATAATGCAGGAGATAGTTCTGAGTACCTCCTATCAAATTTTTCTACCGTTTCTTAGTTGAAAATGAAGACGGTATAACAACTAAAATGAGCATTCTGCGTGATTATCTATGAAATTAATGCAATAAAAACTATAAATACATTTATTTTGTTAGGAGCAGGTTAAACGCATGAGAGAATACTATGAATTTGAGGCAATAAAACCTGAAATAGTTCTAATGCTACTGCGAGGAAATGTGGCATGCTGTAAAGGGAGAGTTTTTTTAAATAATGAAATGCTGTGAAAGATTGAAATACATTTTCCTGGAATTGAAAACAGTAGAAATTTAAGCATCTCAGTATGAAATTGAGCCGAAATTTTAGGTGAAATAAAATAGGCTTAGATTTGCGGTAGCCAATAGCGCTTTCCTTTCTGACAAATAAATATAAGAATTAGGTTCAATAATGTATGGTAGAATCACTAGGAAATACGGACATGAAAAAGGTCTGGTAGAACCATGACTCAAATCTGAATCTTCCAATGGCCGGCGGCTGCTATAACCAATAGAGCTATCTTTCAAGAACAATCAGACATGCCGTTTCTGGACTTTCAGTTGCTAAGAGCTGCCGTGCAACAATCAGTAGAACCGGGTTCGAGTTCCGGTCCTGTCAGGCATTTTCATGTCCAGGTATGAAGTATTCCTACACTTCCCCATTGCACGGAAGGTTATAAACTTTATCAATCAACGACCAAAGTTCTAAATTTTTCCAAGTTAGGTTGACCACTCGCGCATCCCCGTCAACCGTCATCTTCTTCAACGACTTTGGGATCCATCAAATGGCCCTCGGAGTTTGTTGGTATAAACACCTGGAACTCGGATTTTGTAACAGGTGACTTTTGAGGAGGAAAACGAGATATTTTTTTGCGTCGACCAGATCAAATTTGTCCAAATCCTAGTGATCGCCGGAGCGTCGCCAGTGGTGCCGTAACAAGGTCGATTCGGTCGGACGATTTGAAAGGGCCGCAGATGTGCGGATTTCCACGCTTTTCACCAAAGATGGGCGCAAAACATCTTCCGAGGAAACGAGGCAAGGATTCCTTTAAAAGGCCCTCAAAGTTTTCGACACTCACGACAAGTAATTCTGCATCACCCCACGGTCATTCCAGGAAATTAATTTGCCATCATCCTCTATCAGTATCAGTTGGTCGATTAGTTTTGCCGATTAATTCGTTTTGCAGGATGATCTGATGTTGCCCTACGTGGCAAATTTCATCAAACCGTAAACTAATTTCTGTCATAATGTTGGCTCACCAATCTGAAGAAAACCAAAGGAAACCGAAAGTCCACAATATTTTGCTAATTCGTTTTGCTATCGATTCTTTCCTGCATGACTTTGTGGTAGGTCTCGAAAAGAATGAGAAGATGCAACTCTTACCCGTGCCACGAAGTATTTTATTACGCATAATTTGTTTTGTATTTTGATTGTGATAAAGCAAAATGTTTTCATCACCAGTTTCTCGATAGATCGAAATTATTCTTTGTCTTTCGGTATGGGAGGGAGAAAAATTGTCTATGTCCATGTAAGTACCCTGCAAGCCACCTTTCGGCGTGTGGCAGGGGTACCATGATTCCACTTCTCTAATCGATTACTTTTGTGTATCGTTCGTGGAAAAAAAAATGAATTCTTGAACAGATTTGTTCGAGCATCTATGTCCCTGACCTTCCTCGCAGTATCAGAACGATCTCTGTAACATAGAGATCGCATTATATCGGCTACATTATCTGTGAACCTGCTATCTCTGAACTTATTTAATAAATGTATTCTTTGCTTGAATCTTCCAGTGATTTCTGCGTTCTAATGCATATGCGTAACGCTCAATGATTCGTTATCGTAGCAAGTATACAGAAAACGCATAGCCTTTCGTTGCATCTTTTATAATTCTAATTCAACACTCATCGGCAGGGTAATAAGTAATTGACGGTTATGGAGAAACTTGTTACAGCAAGTATTCAAATGGAGATGCGAAACAGTAATAATAATAATTTAGTAGACGAATTTTAGTCTTAAGAATCACTTCTACTATTAACCTTTTTTCGAGTCACAATCACAAACAACCATGGCCTAACCCTGATTCAAACCCGGGACCCCGTGTTAACGTGTTAGCCAGCGTTGCTTGGCTAACACGTTAACCACTATGCCACCGAGCCAGCCCTTTAAAATTAATTTTGCTATTATCCTCATAATAGCGTATTAATTGTACTCGTGTCAGTCTTGTTCATTGCTGTGAAAATGTGAAAGTACCAAAGAATTAAATTATGCTAAATAACGGCATTCATTTAGGTCTCTCCTTATTGATTGTTAGAGGTTTATTTTCTTTCTTTAGTGATTGTTACTAAAAATGTCATTAATTGGGCCATTATGCTGCACTTACGGTGCCATTTAGAGCTTAAGGCATTCTGACTCGGTAAGGATAGCAAGGACAAAACACCGCACTCCTCATCTTGCCTGGTATGCTGCATTCACTCTCCACGGTTTTCGGTTTGAGGATTGTGTTAGTCCTCGGGCTGATGAATTCACCGACAGAAACTTCCGAAATAGGATGTCACCATAATACTACATATAATTTTCTACCACCTCTAAGTAAAAGCCTTTAATAATTAATCATAACCTTGTTAATATCGTTTGATCTCTTTTTATACGTATTTTTATTCATCTTTTACTAATATGTATTACCAAGGGATTAATCACCTAGTTTGAATCGATCACCATACCAATAGATTAATTGACCTGAAAACCAATTTATTATACATAGATATTTTTCCTAGCTGATGTGTACAATCCTATATCGTTTCCAGTATCATTAACTAACATTAACAGTAGTTATACCGGTTTGTGCTTTGATAGGTTTAAGTTCTCAGGTGATCATCTGACATATTTGTTATCTTATGAGACTGAAATCTGAAACAAGTGGTTTAACCGTCATATACAGTTTATAGTTACACATTCATCTTCCTTCCAGTGATTAATTCTCAAGTTTAACAGCTTTTGTGTCCATTCAAATATCAAACACTTTCTCTTTATCGTATCGGACGTTGAAAACGACAAAACGTTTAGATGAAAATGGGAACAAGGAGATGAACCAATTCGGTCTCCGACCTTGTCTTTCTATACTTGTCCGGTGGTTCCATTAAAGGGATTGGTCGGTTTGCGAGAACGGGTGCAAGGCAAACAGCACATAATGCCTCTCTTAGAGTAGTAGATGCAAACATTAATCCAAATTCAGTTTCAGCGTGCAATTCCCGTTGATTCGCGAACGAATTTAACATCTCATTCTCTCTATCGAACCATGATCTTACTCAAGTTCCTCCCTTTTTTATCTTTTCCCGGTATAATGACGTCATCGGACTCTTTGAAGGATCTCTCAAATTTGGCGAGTCTTATCCCGTTAGCAAACATGTATACTTGATAGCAGAAGAGCGGAAAGTGTCAGGAAATTGCACCAAGGTAAAGCGAGATATCAGTTCGAGATCGTTCTCAAACGCAGTAATTCAATATTGTCATTTCCGTAGAATGAAATGAAAATCGTATTGATTCGGTCGTTGGATTACAGTAAAATTTAATTTTCTGCTCGGAAGATTCGCTGCATGCTATTCATTTCTAATTTGGAACAAACTATTACCAAGGAGTTATTACGACGATGGAGAGCTTCGAGGTAATAACCGTATTTTGCAGAGGATTCACTAGTATACACTATTCACTTCATATTAGTATTGCTATTTGACATCGCTGAATGAATCTGCTATTGAACTTTAAGACTGATAATAATTCATAATTTATTTTTTTAATTAAAATTTTCATTGATATTCATGATATGCGTAGTTAAACCCGTTTATGCTTGATGCAAGAAATTTTAAAGACTTCGAATAGGGGGAAATGGATATGACGTTCGTTTGTTTTTGAAGCAGATCTTGAGACTTCTTTATAGGAAACGAGGCAAGGATTCCTTTAAAAGGCCCTCAAAGTTTTCGACACTCACGACAAGTAATTCTGCATCACGCCACGGTCATTCCAGGAAATTAATTTGCCATCATCCTCTTGTATCAGTTGGTCGATTAGTTTTGCCGATTAATTCGTTTTGCAGGATGATCTGATNTAAATCAGGATAGCTGAAGATATACTGAGCTTCAGAGTTGATTACTTTAAAGATTGAAATATAATGCGGATTTGGAAGAAAAATATGACTAAAAAGAGAGAACCTATTTCGCATAGCCTCTCTACAAAATTAAATTTCTTTCATTGCATCAATTTATAATTAAAAGAAGTCATCTGGTCATTCTTATTAGTTTTTATATATTTAAATTTCTGGAATTATGATTTCTAAAGAAAGCCGAAATTACGAGGATTAACTCATGTACAATCAATAGTAGTGATTCATGAAGTGTCGCGTTGACAGTTGAGTACCATGTTTTATATTTTACATAGTATTTGAACCCATTTTAATAGGTATGGTATACTTCTCGTTGCAGATCACACAAAGAATCAGTGTACAAATGAAAGAGGTCCATCGAACTATTTTCCTGTGTCTTCAAAGAAAATGTCTCTGAAGAACTTAACTACTCTAACCATGATGAATAATTTATTATTGTTCATGATAAACATATCCTCGAATTTTGCATATATCGCTTATGCTAATGAAGCATATGCCTCCAAAAATTATTACATTTTAATAGTAATTAAAAACTAAGTATTTGATACCTCCAAAAATTATAATTTCTTTGAAGATATTTGTACGTATTATTTTTTGCTAGTCTTCTAGACGAATGCACAAAACGTAGGTAAACTTAATACCTAAGTATTTAACTCATTGATTACTATCCATTTGTTTACTTAACCGGTCACTATTAATTTACACATGAATTTTATTTATTGATTACTTGTAAATCTTATTTCCTATGTACTGCTCCAAATCGTCTTAGTAATGGATTCCAACCGGGTTTACGAAAAAACACTGATATAAATTAACATAAACAACGTATCATACCCGTACTAGGGGAAGGAAACGAATGATGTTCAACTTTCTCGAGTGATTTCTCCAGAGATGGAGAGAGGAAAGAGAATGGAAGCAAACTTGCGCGCGCTCCTGTTATTAACGCGTGTCACGATCGCGGTCTCGACAAACAAAACTTAATAAACTTATCACATTAAGTGCTTTAATGCAATCACGAGAATTGGCTCCGAGATGAAGCATCACGGAGATGCTCCAGCAATTACTATTTCCTCTTAGCTTTGATAAATGTGAGCGCTTGTCATCCGAGGCTTTTTCCGATCTCCTCCCTCGCACCATTAACTTCCTCACACTCACTAATCGGCCCACACTCACTCTCTCTTCCGAACGCCTTGATTTGAGTGATGATGCCATGGAAACAAGCTGGCACTAGCAAAGATTTCCGCCGTTTTCCATTGTGGAGTGCCTAAAAAGGACGCATCTAAATCCCTTGACCCTCTTTCTCCACTCTCCGTTGCCCTCGACTCTCTGCCAAGAATACGCCTATTCTTATGCTTTAGCTACGACGCATGAAAATGTGTTTTCCTCCGCGATAACCTCTGCTAAAGAATGGGAATTTTGAGTGCCATTCTCCCTTGGATGCCTTCGCTTGCTGTATTGCCTTTTTTGGTGCACTTGGCCTTGCAGATCTTCGTTTAAAGATTTCCGTACAAGAGTGGATAGCTAAATATTTTGATTTGATCGATAATAGTTATCATATAGACGAAGTCACTCAATCAGAGTATTATGTCAGTTTGATCATCACAACTCGGAAATTTTTTGCCCTTCGATATTTTAAGGGTTACAAGTTCTTTCGGTTCTGTTGCCATATCTTGATGAATGAAATATTTATCATTTGTCTTTGGGTATAGGATAGAGAAAAATATGTGTTTTACATACTTATGCCTCGGAAATTTTTTGCCCTTCGATATTTTAAGGATTACAAGTTCTTTCGGTCCTGTTGCCATATCTTGATGAATGAAATATTTATAATTTGTCTTTTGGTATAGGATGGAGAAAAATATGTATTTTACATACTTATTCCTCAGTCTTGATTATGGCTGTGATGATATAAAAGCTATTGAGGTACGAGTTATGCTTAATAAAGGCATTAATTCAAGTTTCTCCTTATGCAATGTTACGAAGAGCGTTACTCGTATTGTCATGGTGCTTTACTAACGTGGGCTTGTTCTTTCAGCATTCTGGCTCAGTGAGGAAAGCAAGGGCAAACTACCTCATTCCTCATCTTACCTAGTAAGCCTCATTTCCCTCTCCTAGAGCTCTTTGTAGCTGATGTTAGAGGGGATGAAGTCCGAACCGGCCTTCGGGCTGAATACTTAACAGATAGGCAAGATCTTTCACCGCTAGAACCTCAGGAGTATTTTTTTTATTTCTAAGGACTTCATTGTCAAAAACCATAAAACTTCTGAAAACGTCAAGGTAACCAATTTTATTCAAAAAGAAGGAAGATCATACAGTTTGCGAATTACCGCTTGTATTAACCCCTTTTATTAATGAGAAAGTCTTTAGTACGTGTCTATCTCAAGGAAGGCCTAGATATAGCAACTTTTATTAAAATGTTTCTCTGAGGCACAGTAATTAGAAATCAAGACGAAGAATTTTTGGATAAAATTGTATGATTCCCATTACCTAGTCTAAATTAATGGATTCAAGTCTTATGTAGGACAACTTCTGAAACGTATTTAAAGTAACTGAAAAGGTACAAGATGTGGAAGAGCTGGTAAATTTTCTTACAAAAATCAAGTTTTATATTGCGAACTTTTTTATACAATATCGTAAAATATTATTCAAGTAGCCTCCGGGTAGCCAAGTTGGTTAGGCGTTCGATTTCGAAGAAAGCGGTCCCTGGTTCGATACTCGGTGGGAGCTTACGTACGAAAAGACCTTAGATGTCGAAACACTTAAAAACTACTAGAACACTAGTCATCTCGCTATATGTAGAGAAATTTTATTACCTATTTATTAAATCCAAATTTATTTGTTGTAACTTGTTCCCTTAAATGCATCTTTTCTACCCTTATCAACAAAGTTATGCCATTGTTTGTGAATCAATGTTATATTGACAGAGATTTTTATATAATTATAAATATTCCAGCATTTTACCAAAAATATTACTCAGATGCTTTTTTGTTATCTGTGATAAAGAGTAGTATTTATATCTACCTCTTGTATTTGCGGTGAGGCGACAGGTATTAAGGTAGTCGCGGAACTCAGGAAGTAAATCATGGGACTTTTTATCTTTGTGACATTAATTGTTACAAACAGCACTTTTATAACAGGCTTAGAGGTTTGCGTAAGGGAAGCCAGGATTTACACGGCATATACGGTAGCTGTAACATCTTACTACTCCTGCTATTATTATAGGGAACCGTCTCTTCAACTGCAGTTCATTGTGGAAAGGACAACCTTGGGGACAGTTGAGCGAGGATTATTCTCATTTGATGGCTCTATGCCAAAGGACAACTTCCTTTCTCAAGGGAAGTTAAGGCACTAATAATAAATGCATGCGCCGGAAACTCGCTCTGAGGAGTTACGACGAAGGTCCCAGTGATTCTAGCAGAAGATAATATATTAATGCCGGGTCATGCAACTTTTCATTCAAGTCAGCTATTTCGTAATGTTTATCTCTCCGCGCTTTCAAGGCCATAACTGTCACATAGCGAGCATTTCCACTGAATATTTATGGGTTTTGATTCAGATTTCGTGATATTTAGGCCACGGGATTCATTATGGGAATGGATTCAGGAAGTTTTGGCTGCTTGTTAATCGAGGCTCTCTTCCATAGAGTGAGAGAAGTTTATCATTATACGCTTTAAAACTATACATGAGTCACAATCTCAAAGATAAGCTGAAGATAAACTATTTAAAGTTCAGTTGCCATTTCATTATTTTAGCTGTATTTCTTAATTTGGAGATTAAATAATCGCTCATCAAATCTCGATGACCATTTAACGAAGAGAGGTCGTATAACGGATTAATATCTGATTATCGACTAATTTCTGCCATGTTCATAAAGTGTAACGATTAACTCTAAATTCATTGGGGTAGATTTGGTAATATTGGAGCCAAATGATTAGAGGTTTGGCTGGATTGTGATAAAAGGGGTTTTCGACGTTTTAAAAGCGCAGAACTACTTAATGGCCTTTTGAAAGATTAAGTACAATGGTAAAAATTTACCTGGAATTTAAATAAGAGCCAAAATAAATATAAATATGAATTAATGTATTGCTCTGAACATTTTTCATAGCATAGTTTGCGTGTGCTGAGAAATTATTACCTGGTAGTTTTCCATAAAATGCTTCGGCAAGAAAAGGGGCATGACGGAGGTAAAGTCACTGTAGAAACATTTTTCCCTACTTGTTGTAGTTGAAGCCCATCGTTTTGCCTTCAGTAATTACCTTGTTTTACTAAACCTAAAGTTATTATATTTATGTTAATTTATGTGTATTTATATAATATATAATAGTTAAAATGTATTATAGAAGAATAGTAATAAAATAGTATAAAATAAGCATTAAATTAAAATACAGTACTCTTTTGGCCATCTTTTACTTAGTAATAAATTTATAATTTAAATTTCGAAAAATCTTAAAAATATAGCCGTGCATGGCAATAAACAGCAGATGAGTAACGCTCAGAATCGCGTGGGAGAAAATATCAGGCACTCCAACAACAGAATTCCAAACGCATTCATTCCTCTTTACCGAGCATCCCACAAGTCAAGCAGTCTCGCTCAATCGGTCCGGAAAACATCGAATAGCCTTCCTGAGCAATAGGTACGGAACGAGACTTCTTTCGGCAGAATTTCTCTGCATTGCCATCCGCATTCTTCCTCGCTCCTTCCTTTTCCGCAAATGTATAATCCTCTTCCCTGCCAAAGAAACCATCCAAAGTGTGCCTTTGTCTTGCATACATACTCCCAGTAAGTGATCTCGCTTCCTCATTCTTATCGGGCGCGGGTACAACCTTTAGTCTCGCGTAAAACACGGAGAATATGGGTTTTGAACGTGACGGAAGAAAAGGGAAACCTTAACCCCGGGTAAAAACGAAAAGATAATGAACTCTTTTGACCTTAGAACATTGATGTGTTTGAAGTGCTTTCTAAACTGTAGCTAATTCCATTATGCGTGTCCTAACTGAAGGTGGCATTCAGAGTGACTTGAATGGTTTCGGTCTTTGAGAGAACTTCTCATTCCAATGCCGAAAAATCCTCAAGATTGCAAAACTAAGCTAAATAGTTTATAACATTTTAATCGTTTTTATTTGTTTTAGTCATTTATAAATGCACGTATATGATTCTGTGTGTTTTATGTATTTTTCTATCTTAACGTATGAAATATGTATGATTTGATTTATTTAAATTTCATTTTATGTGTTCTGCACAGGTGTTGCTTTAACTCGAGAATTTTGTAATTATTGTTAAGATCTTAACTCTCCACGGGTGGTTTTGGGAGGGGTTTCCCTCCCGTGTTTGGGCGAATGCCGGACATATCTCAGTATCATTATTCTTACGTCCACTGACCATTGCTACCTGGTCAAGAGACCAAATTGCAACTTTTCGCCATTAAATAAATAAATAAATGTTTATCTTCACCCAGTATCTTTCCAGAAACTCAACAGCTGATCCAAATGAGAAAAAGGTCAGCGTTACTGCATGTTTCTAGTTATTACATATTCATAGATCCTATAAAAAAGTGATGTACTGTTATTTTAACGTTCCTTAAAGTTAGACGGTGAAAAATGTGGAGGATTTACAATAAAGGAGATAATATGCAAAGTAATTATATATACGAATATCCGAGACCTAAATATGCCTCTGGGAAATAAAAATTAAGTAAAAAAGCAGTGCGGATGCGCTATCGCTTTAAAAAATAAAGGATTTTGAGCCTCGTTGAGGTAAGGAAGGCATTTTGAAATAAACTGTAAAAAGATAGTTGGTGATAGAAACAGATTACAAGTGACGATTAATCTAATAATAATAATGAATTGCTTTTACTCGAGAGAATCGAGACCAAGAGCCTTCTCTTCTATTTTAAATGAATTAATGGAATGAGAGAGGGGTTAAACCGGTAAAAAGTAAGCAATTAGCAGTGCTTTTATTTGTTATCGTTGGTTCATCTCAAATAAATCGTTTCTATGATTTTATGATAATCAAATTTTACTTCTGGGAAAGAATGTTAGATACGAGTATTTGTGTAATCCCATATGTTAATGTAAATGAATACAGGATAATTACCGGACAGAAAAAAACGATTAGAAACCAAAATGTATCGAAATAACGACTGCTGAAACTTTTTTATCATTTATGTAAGAGAAAAAGTTTATAGGAAATAGAATTACCCAAATATTCGCGCCCGAAAAGGTGGTAGGAAGGTGTAGAAAAGTGTAAGAAAGCATGGAAAAGAAAACTTGATAAGGAAGTGCAAAGGCATATGTACTTACGAAAAACTGTGATGATAAACACGAAGGCCGGAGAAAATGTCCAGAAAAATATGGTAATTAAACAAAACACGCAGTCACATGTAAATAAATAAACAAAGATGACAATGGAGGAGCCAACAAGTTGTCATTCTTCAGTTAAAATGTAAAGAAAAAGTATATTCCTGGACATTAACACTATAGACATGTAATATCTGTAGCTATATATGCATGTCCATTGAGTTATTATATTTATGTCCATAAACTATCATCATTGCTAAATGTTTATGTTTTAATCCCTACCTATTCCCATTAACTCTATGGACGTATACTTATGTCCATAGAGTTAATCACGAATCCACCTAAGATATTGTATACCAAGTTTAGGTTAATTATTATGGAAACTTTGAATCACAATCAGCTGCAGTTCTTAAAAAAGGTTTACATAATAATTTAAAACAACCGTTATGGAAAATCGCACCAAAGGAAAGGAAATAATGAAACAGAGGAATCAATTCATATGAAAGAGAATACGAAGGAATAGAATTGGAATTATGCTGTAAGATTAATCCGGTATTTGATTTCAGAATCCATTCCCCTGAGTACTTCAAGATCGTAAGTCCCGTAGTTTTTTTTTTATGGGAAGAGACGAGTAGGGAGAAGAAAAGGCAGATAGAATTGAGTATATGAGGTCGAAGGCGCCGCTTCAATGGTCGAACCGCTAAGAGCCGCTTAGCGATGCATGTCCGTATCCGAAACAACATTTCCCTCGGCCGTGAGAGACGCGAAGCGATCCCACCTCCCGAATACCCTGCAAAGGGAGAGTCGCGCCTTTATGTCCGCGCACTCACACAGGCACACGCAGGAACAAAAGATCTCCCCTCGAGAGAGAGATTCCCTCTTCAATGCCGCTGCATTGCAATGGGAAAGAGGTTTGGACAAGGGGAAGAAAGCATACGTTCCGCTCTCGAGGCCTCGCACGCGTAAAAAGAACCCCGCTGTCACGTCAATCAAACGCTTTTATAAGAAAAAGGAAATCACTCCCGTTCCCCTCTAAACCCTTTCTCCTACGTCCACCTGATTCTCCCCCTCTCATTCCTTCCTTCATTATTTTTCTATCTCCCGCTCATCTACCACGCTCGCCTCCTTTTCTCCGATATCTTGGTAAATACGGGAATTCGATGCCGTTATGTTTCGGGCAGAAGACATCTCCGATTCAAAGAGATTTCAACGAGGGGTCATTTTTTCCCTCGACATTCTTTAACGGAACTCTCAGCGGTGACAACTCTCCCCTTCCTCGTGATTTGCTCCGCATTTTCTATCAAACGCCGCTGCAAATATGCTCCACATGTAGAGCTGAACGTCACGACGGTTTCCTTAAAATAATGAGGCCTGTCGACGGGGATTTTCTCCCGTTTAATTGAGCGGTGCTGTATAATGTGGGGTGAGAAAGTTAAATTTGGAGGTTAAAAAATGAGGCAGGAAACGGGAGGTGAGCTATAAATGTCAGTTAACGGTTGTGAGAAGGAAAGTAATGATTTAAAACGATTTATAGGCCCTTATTACTTCATCGGTATATAAAAATCACAAAAAGAGCTTCAGGGGAGCTGAGAGATGTATTTTGAAATTTATTCTATTAAATACAGGAGATTACTGAGAACCACTTTAGCAGGCTCAAATCAACATGTCATGACCATCAGGAATTGATTGTTTGTACTCGAACGTCTATACGTTTTGGCTTTCTTTTATATCCATTTAAATATAATTACTTGGTCAATATAGAGATTATAAACAGTAAAACATATTTTCTTCCAATCCTATGAATTTAGGGACCACAAGCCCTGGCAAAATGAGGAGTGAGGTACTTTGCCGTTGTTTTCCTCACTAAGCCATAATGCTAGGAGTGGAAATAATTTGTGCGACACAATGTGCAGCTCAATAAAATTATATATAATACTAGTCATAAGCATTCAATAAACAAAATAAATAAATAATGTCTTTAATATGGAGGGACATAACTGAAAACCATTATTCGACAACATTCATAACTACGTCATTGTTGTATTATAATGGAAATGAGCAAACAAAGATAAAAGCAATTGAAAGATTCCTCATAAATGTATGCAAAATTCTGCCTCTAAACGTTAAGGCTAGAGTCAGAAATGAACTAATTTCTTCAAGAAAAAAGTTAAAATTTCGAACTTTCGTCTCGTATGGAATTACATTCATATACGCATGAAAAACTTCCCTGAATCTAGAAATATTTGCCAATCTTGATTCATTATTATGTAGAGATACCTTACAAGTATACAATAATACAATCTCCTTTCGATAGGACTTAATATCCAAACGTACACGTAAGTTGAGAACAAATTAAGTAACGGTAAGTTAAGCAAGTTGTATCGGTGATTACGTTGACAGAAAGCATGTGGCCCACGAAAAATTGGCCTATCGGAACATAAATGCACGTTCACACACTTATTGACGGAAACCCCTTTCGTTAAAAGTGTTGAACCTAATCGAAAGGCTGATAATGAATGAAAGTGAAAGGAGGTCATAGAATTACCGGTGAACGTAACACGTGAAATTAAAATTTCCCTTTCACTGAAAAGGTCCAAAAATCTTTCCATATTAAGAAGGGGCCAGCGAGACACGTACTCCACTTCCTTATTTGAATTGGTCCATGTTGATCGAGCTCTTTTTATCCTTCGAGCAAATTTACTGCATTGTGTCGGGACAACATTCCGAAAATCACTTTACCAAAAACATTTCCTCTACCAGGTCGAAAGGAAGAAAGCTATTTGGCAATTCCCAGACAGCACTTGAAGCCTTTTTTTACGGTGCAATTCTTTTTTTCTTCGCTGCAGAACCAGTGTGACTAAAGCGATCACCGGTTTATCAGGAATGCATAGAACCTCGCCCGTCACCATCTGATCTCCCTCGCGCGTACCAGATGGCGTTCTGCAGCTTGCTGGACCACAGTGTTACCCGCTCTGATCTTTCGCTTTCCCTCTCCATTTCTCTTTCCCATAATGTCATCTTCTGTATCCAAGCCATCACATCGCTTTCGTCCTCTTTGTCATTCGTCTCATTTACATATCGTATAATGATTTTCCATGTTCTTCACTACATATGGCCTATTACCACTTTGAAAATGTATTATTTACTTAGCTTTACCATTTTACCTTTTGCTAAAATACACGTCTGAGACCTCTTAATATCTAGAGGAAATATAATTTGGTAGGTCATACTTTTCCTGGCATCTGGTATCCAGAAAAATTTCCTGACATCACTATTAACTGCAAACAACGGTGATTTACATAAATAAACATTGAATTTAACAAAACATTAAGGAATAGTATTAATGGCGAAGATAACTGGAAATAGTTGATATTACGTTCGATTTCCGAGAAAGTCTTTCGATGTCTATCTTACGGATTCTATTCATGTTCTATGAAATATAAATTGGATATTCTAAAACTCACATTCGGATACATTTTCGTACATGCTTTAGATCGATTTTAAAAATGCATTGACTATTTTTACCGAATTAAAAACCACCCAATAACTTTAAACTCCGCCATGTATTTTGAAATACTATTACTACTATACTAATTCTTCATAGCCCTCACATAGTTAATACATCAAAATATTATGCATTTTCATTGAACAATCAAAGTAAAAATTGCGTATGTTTCAAAATACTACTATTGCTAATATGGTCAAGAAAATTAATATGATGGATATTTAGAAACCTACATTTTCCCAATATTCAAATTAAAATTGATATAAATGAAATTGAAATACTTTGTAATTTTCCACAGGTGTTTATTTAGCGAAATAAACACCTGTGGAAAATTACAAAGTATTTCAATTTCATTTAGTATGGCTTTCCACCAAGTAACGCCTGAGCATATCGATTTTAAAATTGATATGCTGGTTTTTTAAACTACCATAAAGACCGTGAGAGTTTAAAAATTTGCTACTTGTTTATTATTCAGGAGCAGTTTTGGGTAAAGGAAACACACCATATCCAATGTATGCAGCAGATAACTAAATGCAATTTCTAAGTTCTCTTACACAGACGCATGGTAACAAGTAAAAAAATTAATTTCTCATTTTTCTAAAATTCCCACGTTATTATTTTATTATTATGTATACATAAGTTACAAGTAGGTAGACACCGGTTGGGAACTTTTCACATCACAATAACAACATTACATCATTTATAACCCATCATTTACATCATAACCTATGGAATATTAAATTGTTACTATGAGAGTCCTCTCTCTTGATTTATTGGTCCTTAATTTTTCCTTATATGAAATTAACCCAAATTTACCACTTCAGGGGCATCTGCAACCCACCAGAAATCATTTCCTGGAATTCATTACGCTTTTTCCTCATTGCTTTACTGTCTCAAGACATCCTTTCACATTTTAGGAACTGAAATAGGAGAAAACAGTAGTCCTTTTAACAACAGAGTTTGCCTGTGAAATCCCTCTACACACTTCCTTGATGCCGGAGGAAAAAAAACCTTGTCTTTGCCTTTCGATGAGAAATTAAATTTACTCGCGTTGTATCATGGATTGAGTGAGAAAAAACACGATGTGAATCACAAAGACAGCCGTGACGACCTAATTGCTCGTATTGCGGCTTTACGAGGATCTTTTCCGCAGTAAGCCTCAGTATTACGACAACGGTAATTATTATTTCTCTCAAAGAGCACAAATCACCTGTTTATAGATATATGGAGGGTTTATTGGTGGCGCAAAGGAGTAATACGGTTCTATCAATTTCATTATGTAAATACCGCTACTTCTGTGCGATTTTCCGCTATTTCACGGTCAGTATTGCAGACATGAAAGCGGTATAGCTGTGTCTTTATTTATGAGTTCCATCTTAGGCTATATTAAAGAAAGTAGAATTGCTCTATTTCATGACACAAAGTCGTCTAAATCGTTATGTTGGGCCGTTTCAGCGGATACAGGCGATTAGAAATGACGTTTAAGTGGTCAAATATATTTTTTATGTTTAAGAGCGATTATCTTCCCTTCGGAGACTACGAATTATATTTCGCAAAGACTTTAGTTGGAATCTGTCTCGTTTTATTTTTTTCGCTTCTATATCTACATAAATACCTACCCTACAAGCCGCCTTTCGGTGTGTGACAGGAGGTGTGAACACCAACCGTTCGAGTTATCTCTTCAGCTTATTGTTGTCGCGTATCGTTTGCGGAAAGAATGAGTCCCTGAAACGACTTGCCCTCGCATCTATTTCTCTTATTTTATTTTTTTATCTCTCTCTCATTGTCGGATCGGCCGAAGTAACCGGGTGGGTCGCGTAATACCGAATACGTCTTCCGCAAATGTATGTACTTTCTCTAACTTTATCAAGCAATCGCAGCCTAGCTTCTAATCTCCTTCCTTTCAAGGATTGCCTACCTGCGTCTAATTGTAAGAGCATTTGCGTAACGCTTGCTTTTCTAGACAAAAGCTTCCAGATTCCTAGAAAAAAACATATTTCAAACTTCGTCGTTTGCTATTTTACATTCGGCATCCACAATAATAACGACGCTTTTATCAGAATCAAATAATCAATGTAATTAGTCAATTACTCAATATATTTTATGAGTAATTAATTTTTGATTTCATTATTTTGCTAATGCAAGATATAAACTTCTAAATGTTAGGGAAACTTGATTCCTAGCGTCTGGTATTTACCAAGATCGATTGGTATAAAAATTGTATGAAGTAAAAAATTAGAAATATATATTAAACGATAAAACTCTTAACTTAACTTATGAAAACGTTAAAAGGAAATAAACGCCTATAATATAGCTCGCAGGAATTCAAAAGTCAGAGTTAATACTCCGATTTCATATTATTCTTGGAAAAACTAAACTGGAGTCCTCGTAGATACCATGTCGATCAGTGTATTTTTTTTATCATCTACATGATTTCATCGTAGCATATTTCAAGTAATCCAGATTATGCTGCACAAAGGTTAAAGGGTATAAGTATTTTGCTCAGTCCCTTTAATTGCAAAAGCATGAATGCTTTTTGTTCTTTATGTGACCTATCGTGATATTTAAGAGTCCTCTCTACCAGACAATATGAATCCCAAAATTCTCTTTACTGGTCAGCTGGAAAATCCATCAAATTTACGGTATAAATTTTTAAGAATTGTTCAAATTTGAGTGAAAATCTCACAAAGATTGTGATTTTTATAATGAAGCTCTAAAAATTGAATAAATTAAAATAAATGATTAAAATAATGAATAAATAATGAGTTAAAATTCCTTTGCATAATTCCATTCGAAATATTTACTCATTGTTGTTTTTTTATGTCTTATTCAGCGTTGCTGCTTTTCTTCTGGTATTTCAAGTTCTTATGTAAAGATTTAATAGATAGGAAAGAGCACATATGGTGGTGATATCGCGCGTGATTTAAGTTAGAAGTACGTAAGTAAATATTAGCAAAAGCTTTGATTATTCCGATAGCGGAGGATCTCTTGGACTCGTTTCCTCCATTCCACGTCGGAGGTGTGTGGAAGAAAACGAAATAGAACTCGAGTGGGGAAACAAACAGCAAAAAGAAGCTGTGGATGGAGAAAACAGGACAAAGGGATTAGAAAGTGAAATCACCTCATTGAGAGCTGTACCACTCCCAATCGTCATTTTATCAAACACAGAAACTCTCTCTCCCTCTTCGGTTTTTATAAACCTCTTATGTGCTCAGTTTGTGTCTGGCACGTAAAGTTCTCTTAGAAGAAAGTAGGCTTTTTGCCACGAATATCTGAATTATTTTTTGTTTGTTTCGTAGAGAAGCAATTGGTTAGTTCCGTAAGAGTTATCGATCAGCTTTCGTTAACCATTCTTACGAAATATGCTGGCTTTAAGATGTACCATTTTAAATTATTTCTTATGGTACTAGATGCTACTTATGTTTCTAATTTGAGCGAGAGCAATCATATTTTATATTCTATACATGGAATTCATTGACTGTGTTTTCTACGTATTGCGTTTACGATATAACTGCACAAATACGTAAACTATCTCACTCCTCATCTTGACTTGTAAGCCTCGTTTCACTTTCGTAGCTGTTGGTTGGGGAATGTGGTTCCAACCAGCCTTCGGACTGAATACTTTAGGGGAAGAGCAATATTATTTTCATGTATTTCATTGACCATTAATTTTTAAGTACTCTACCAATATGTTTTACATATTTAGTATTAATGGAAAATAAATATCTCGTACACTCCCAGATACACAGATTTTTTGGTGCCACATGTTTCGCTAGCGAGCTGGCATCACAGTTGTTTTTGCAAAAAACAACTGTGCTTGATTTCTTTTCCATTATTATGGGCTTCCACGAATGCCTTCCGTTAATGCCTTTGCATATTAAGTTTATATAATATTAGTTACATTTTTTGGTAATTTTTACTGTATTTTTGTGCTGTAATCTACTAAAATTTTACATATTTCACTACGTATGTTATCTCCAATACCATTTTGCTCAAACATTATATGCATTACGAAGTCAATATATTTTTGTATTCTATTATCTGAACAGAATGCACAATACATTGACTGTAACCGTGGTAAGAGTAATTCTAGTGGCTACAAGTTAGATGGAGATCTTTTTGTCACGATCACGCTTAAATTAAACAGTCCCAGTCGTGTCACTATTTTTCACACTTGTTATTCCTTTTAAAATAAACAAGATTTTGTTATTTGAAATTGAAAGTCTTGAAAGATATTCATCATCAAAATTTTCATTCATCACCTCTCTTAAATTTTTTCCAGATAATGGAAGAAGAGCAATCTCGTTTATTAAGAGCTTTGATATTTATCTTATCGGTATCAGTTGCAAATAACTAACCTCTCGTTGCCCGCATCACACATCGACGATAACACAGGCAATGACGCACGAATCATGACAGATGTTCACGACCATCCAATTTACCACGACAAAGTTACAGTATTAAGGGCAAAAATCACCATTATTTTGCGAGGAGTAGAGGGATCATCTAGCCCCTCTAGTAATGCGGCCCGTGTTTGCAGAAATAAAATATAGAGCCCATTCCATTTCGCTGGGGAAACATATGCCAATGAAACGCGTCCGTCTGTTGGTCTTTTATGTCCGCGGCCGTGATTGATTACGTTAAATGGGTCATTATACCGTAAAGAGCGGCGCTCACGAAGAATGAAATTTCATTTTAGAGCACATAATTCAGCGACTCGCCGCGTTTTGAAATGTGGGGATAAATTTTAAACGGTAAGGGGGAGCTCTCGAACGGTGAATCTGCACGTTTTGAGCGCGAGAGGAGGCGAAAGAGTTAAGAAAGCGGAAAAAGGAGGAGAACTCGAATATATCTACAGTGGGATAAGGAGGGAAAGGTTCCAGATAAAGACGATAAAAAGAAAGGGGAACAAAAGGAAGGGGACTAAAAGGAAGAGGGAAAGAGAGAGAGATTCCATCTCTTTCTTTTCTCCGGGTGCCCTACCGTTCCTCCCGTTAGTCTTCCGGCGTGAGTTGGGAGACAAAGCGTTTGGGACAGAGCACAGAAGTGTACGTCGTTCCCAGAGAGAATAAAGGGGGCGTCTTGAGGCTCGGAGAGGGAAGGAGATCTGCTTTGGAAAGGGGTTAGCATCACGTACGACGAGTGACTAAACCCAAAGTTATGAGAAAACGTGGACAAATATAAAAGGAGACGCATTAGATGGAAAGAAGAATGAAAATTCGAGAACAGCCAGGGATTGAAATGGGACTTTTGACACGTAATAGATACAGTGGCAGTACTTAATGGAGAAAGCCTTTTAGGCTAAATGGCAGAAAGTAAAACAGAGCAAGTATTGGATAAAATTGATTATGTGAGCCTTCACTTGGTGGTATCGCATGACAAAAAAGCAAACTGACAAAGAATAAATTTATTTGTACAAATACACCACAACAAATACAAACAGACGACCCGGGTTTCGGTGCATGGCACCATCTTTAGGTCTTGAAGATGATGCCATGCATCGAAAGGTTGTCTGTCTGTATTTGTACAAATAAATTTATTCTTTGTCAGTTTGCTTTTGTTGTCAAGTATTAGATAATTGCAAATGGTGACTAAATTATTATTATAAGTATATATAAATAAATTAATATTAGTTATAAATTAGTATAAGTTTAAATAACTAAATTAGTATTAGTAATAACTAAGTAGTCATTAATAAACTGTTTAACTTAAGAATACATCGCGGAGGTTTACATGGCGAATTTCCTAATAATAAGAACGACATCTAATCTTCGACTACGGTCGACTTTGGTTTGTACTAACCTTTCGATTCCGAGCGGATTTTAATAAAAAATTTTATGTCACTGTTTGGTAAGCAGTTGAGGCTTTCATCGAACCTTTCTTAAGTTATAAATTAATCTTAAATAATCATGCTTTACAATGTTATTAATTATATATAATTTTAAATTAATAATTAATTGTTTACAATAATTATGGTATACGAGCTCAAACGTCTATAAATCATTTGACAATTAACGGTTAGTATAGATAACGATCAACGCGTTGGCCAAGCCTAATATATCTGGTAGAAATCCAGCTTAAACTCTAGCTTAGAACTTCTATTTGACAAAGCAACGCTAACCTATTGTTTTTAAGGATAATTTTTATTATAACTCATTCCTAAAATGGCAAAAATTAGCACAAATGTAAATCCATCTAAATGTATTCGGTGGGTTACGGATAAAAGTCAATCTCTTCTACTCTCAAATTTAATTGTAGAAAATCTCAACGTCCCCCGAGAGGAAACCACAGGGTGACATTTATGACAGATTAAAATCTTTCTGTCCGAGATAAGATTTCAGGCACAATTCAGAGGGTCTTGACTTCTTCATGGAACGCCATCAGAAGATATACAGCGAATTCGACACCTTACCACAGAGTTTTATTTTCCGATCGGTTTTGAGAATTACTTTTCATCATCTGGCAAAATAATTTCGGTGGTAAAAAGATATGTGGTGACAAATATTTGTGGTAAGATGCGGAAGTTGCTATTTTTGATCCTCCTAATTTTTAGGCGCTGATATTGCTTATGTCACGAAGATGCATATTGTTAATTCATGAGCTGAACTACGTTCAAACCGATTATATGAGGACCTATGACATCTAAAATTAATTAAAGAATTAGTATTTTGGCGAACCAGCGTTCAGCTTAGATGGACTTAGATATACAAAACTTAGTCTTAAAAGTCTTATTTTCATATATTTGAAATTTTAGCTCAATGATTCTCACCCATATGCTTTTGTGCTTGTTTTCTATTGTAATTAGTATTTAGGCATGCGTGCGTAATGCGTGAATATAAGTATCTGTGAGTAATTTCTGTGAGAAATAAAGGTATTTTCATCGGATGATTAAAATTTCACCATTTTATCATTTTAAATTCATTAATTAATTAGTTTCAATTTGTTTCAACTCATCTGTTATGCATTTGTTTTATTCCATCACAAAAATGTTTATCATATTCCGTAGTTTGAAAAAGTAATTTTGGATTTTTTAGTGAAAATACGTCTAAATTATTGGAATCGATACATAGTCGAAATTTTGGGGCGAGGAATTTATCTTTAAAAAAAGCGCCTCATACCCAGTTTCATACGACTCACAGGACGTGTGTTGGTCACCCCTTATATAAAAGTATCATCCCTTCTTACAATAGAAACGTCTCGAAGTTTCCGTCAACGAAACAATCGATAGTTAAGAGTCTCGCCGTATTTCAAGCGAGTCGCATACTAAAAGAAGCCACTACTGGCCATTCAATATACCTAGTTTTAAATAAAGAGGACAAAAGAGAGTACCATCGGAATATCTCGTTAATGATGACATGATTCGATGAAATACGGGAAAGGAAACGGATATTGGACAGCCAAGGATGAGAACGTTTCTTCAAAATTTGTATAGTTAGTTAGAAATTAGTCATGGCCAGTACAAGCAATGTGTCTTATTATTTATATCTAACTAGTCTAAATGTATTTATTTCACTACTATTAATCTATGGAAAACATACTCGTTGGTCAGTTACAATGAATAAAATAAAATTTTATTACGATTAATTAAACATATACCCTTGTCGTTCATACCTTAACGAGAAAACAACCATATGCATGCAAAATCTATCATGTTTAAACTGCCTATCAATATTCCGAAAGGGTGTAAAATTGACAAATTTATAACGAATTTGATGATAATGATGATCTAATTAATTCGTATCCTATACTTCGATGTAAGAATTTATGAAAAAATATTCCCACTCTTAAATGTGTTCATATCTTGAACCCTTTTGTCGATGAATTTAAAAATTCCAGATTTAAAAATTTGATAAAAACTTTGCCCTGCCAACCCAAATTAAAAGATAAAAATATGACCGATGACATATATGAGCATTCTATTCTAATAGTATCTATTTTTATTACATATTCTATTTATTATTTTATTATTCTTATTTGTTTATTTTTATTTCTATATTTCAGAGTTTTGTATAAGGGGTTTATTTAAGAATAATGGAAGAAGATAAATGGAGGAAAATAGCTAGAAATAAATTTGCAGATGGCAAATAACCTCTGAAACGCCCAAGATGGAGAGACAACGTCAATTCGTAAGAGGACTGTTCTGAAACTGAAAAGGGCTTATTATGCCAATGGAAGAGAGGGAAGACGAAAAATCTAAGTCTGCGAATATCTTCGTTGCACAAATTTGCTTTTGCGCCTTCTTAGCAATCGTGGGTTTACCGCGAATCTCTGACTGCAATTTTAAGGAGGGTCTTCACGAGATTGTCTGTGGTAATTAAAAGTGTGAAAATACCAAAGAGGTAAAGGTGAGGAGGCATCAAAAATTCTATGAGAATACAGGAGAGATAGGAAGCGGTGTCCAGGAATACTAATCGCAACACGAATCCAAAGAAATTGTCCGGCGCAAAAAGAAGAAAAAGCATAGACAGGATGCACTTGGGCGTGTCAAGAAGGGACAGTTGTTTAGCTAATGACTGCTAATTACTCCTCTGATGAAGCATAACTATTCGCTACCTATTTCAAAATATCTCTGTAAACAGGGCACCGATTGAATCACTAACAATGATACCAATTCCAACAAATATGTACCATCTTAAAATCCGCAATTATCCGAAGCGATTTCATGGCATTATCATTCCAAATTGCCTCTTTTGGACCAAGGTTTGAAAGCATTTTCACGCTTGAGCGCAAATTGCCGTACATTCCACCAAAAGTGCATAACTTTCCAGTACGATGCACCGGAATTCGTCCGAAACGAGGTTTAATTTAAGTTTGTAAGAATGCGTCGGAGGTTTTGAGAAGCTCTCCGGTGCTGCTTACGCAATCAGCTACACCGCCAATAGGATGTGATCAATATGAAAAATAGCCCTTACACTAGCATTGTGCATTAAAAATTCCAGAAATTTTCTAAGGAAGGACTTGGTGCGAATAGCATGGATCATTTTTGAAACGACATAAACATAAGAGTTGCATCTCCGTTCATCTATAATATACCTTTAGGAAAGATACAATTGTATTTCCTTATTGTCAAGGTTTTATCCTACTGACTGCAGCGCATAAAAGTGGAGTTTGGATTTGGGAAGAGGAAAGCCTAATCCCTATCACTTCCTAATAAAATAACGTTTAACCCATTGTTTTGTTGTTCCATGTGGAACATTACCCATATGAGCATAACGTTCTTCAAGTTTGCTTTCTCGCCCGTCGAGCCTAAAATGTTCACAACAATCTGGCTCTTTCCAAAACATGTTGTCGATCCCTGCTTTAGAGAACTGATATTAAAAACAAGAAAAAGCTGCATTTTCAAACAGCAGAACTATTAACCTCTTATAGCACACCGAACAAGCATCACTGCTCCTAGGAGTCGCAAATTTTCCTTCTCGCCATTGTAAGAATGAAGAGCGTCTCTCGCTGCTATCGACTCTGAAAGAAACGAAACGCCCCGCAAGGTGGAAATGATGAAGATCGAGGCTCCAGAGATCACATTCAAGATTAGAAATATCTCTCGAACATCGAATTTCATGCAGACTCACGGCTTATGTATATGCTCCCAGAAGAGAAAAATAAAACTGGGATATTCGCAAACGGCGAACATGCGCGGATCCCCACCTTTGCTTGAGCCGTCTTTTCTACCAACGCCAAATGGTTTGCCCTTCCACTCCTCATCTCAACCAGAAACGTTCAAATCTTCTCTCGAAATTCTCTCTTCCTCCTCTTAACTCCTCCTTTTTCTCCTTCGCTCCTTTCATCCGTCGCCTTCCATTTCCTGGATCTCCTTTATCTCTCTCTGAATGAAAGGGAAGCTGTTATGGAGAGCAGATGCAGATCTCTAGCAGGGCGATTGACAATAAAAGAAGGAGATTTCTGTTTTCGTGGAATGGTGTGGCGAACTACAAACAAGAGAGAGAATGGGAGGCGTAGAGCGCAGACATGTTTTATCAAACATACTAAGCTGTTTAAAAATCTAATCTAAGTGTACGTTAAGAGATTGCCGAAATTCAAATAGCAGTGCGTGAAGAATTTTGTAAAATAACAATGGTTTTAAATAGATATGTAATAGATATTGAGAAGTGATGCTCGTATCTTAAAGAAAATGAGAAAAAACATTAGGAATGAATCTGAAATGAAAATATTCATGCAGGGATAGCAATTTATTGGAGTGGAAGAGAATTGTGAATAAACAAAGCAAATAACTAGCTGCGTCAAAAAGGGAAATTTTTCTCTTGCGTATCGTTATTTCCAGATAATTCAAATTAGAGGCTAACTTGACAAAATTGTTTTTCTTTTTCTAGAACTGCTACAAAAACAATAAAATATAATCCTAATTATTTCGTATTTATTTTAAGTAGTATTAGTACCAATAGCATTTTAGGAGTATTCCCTTCCAAACATTATGAAATTGATTTAATAGTGGAATTCGTGTATAAGAATACGTAATATATAAACATTGGAAAAATATACTCAAATGCAGAGTTGGTTCCTTTATTGAAAAATGCTATATTATTATGATCCTTAAATCCTTAATATTTCTCTAAAGGATGTGTGAAGGTGAAATCTCGTTCTCGTGGTTTTTCTTCAATAATCATTCCCAGATTTCATTGAGGGAAACAATTTAATAAACTCATTTCGGCGCTTATTATATTCCATCCATCCTTGAGCTGTCTTATTGCAAAGACCTCTCTTTAAAATGTATTACCTTTAGATTACATTTAATGTTCACGTTCTCATCTCAAACATATTATTTGCCTCTATTCGTATTTCGAAAGGCATGGATTAAAGAAAAACACGATGAAAAAAGAATAAATTACACAAATCTTAAAAATCGTTTCTTATTTCTAAAATAATGGAAAATAATGAATTTGGAAAAAATTAGCGTCCCAAGAAGTTGGTGTAAGAAGACTTAAATTGTGTGGCAGGATTCCTCATCTAAAATATTGAGAATTGTTCGTATCCCTTTGTCTCTTGCTTTGTGCTTTAATTCATTGAATTTTCTTTCTGAATCGCTTCGGATAGATAAGGAATATAACCAAGAAACTGCTATTAATGGATAGACAATGAGGGAGTCATAGCTATGTGGCGAATGAAAGTCGTTCCAGAAGACGCAAAGAACGGCCGTAAGATTTAACGAATCGTACGCTAGAAGATACGGTCGTAAGAAAAACCTCATATACTTGCATCTCCTTGAATTTTTAACTTGTGCATCTAAAGGTACCTGTACCATGTTTCATGCACTTCAAAAAGGTTCTCGTTCATCCCCACATATCATTCCACGAACACATTTTTCTCACATTCATACTCTCAGTTTTGAGGGTATAAAATTTGACATGCTCACTAAAATGCGGAGACGCAACAATCTGTAGGGTCAGGAAACTTTAAGTTCCCCGAGAGAAAAGTTTGGACCCGAAGAAAGGGCAGAAGGCTCGAGAAAGTAAACAAGGCGCAACAGGACGCAGATAAACGCAAAGAAGTCGGAGATGAAGACGGATTGATGAACGCGAGGGAGCAGCAGAATGAAAGTGGACGGAGAGCGATAATATCGCTTTTCTGGCGCAAAAGAGAAAACGTTGAGGGAGAAGAGGAAGATCTGGGAGGCTGCGTTGTGAGTATGGGAAGTGGAGGAATCCGCCGAAGCTGTTCCGTGAGAAAGGATGGGAGTAGGTGGGGCCATTGAGCGGATTCCTACTCGTCCGTCGAGCCGTGCTTCTCTTCCCCACCCTCACCCCCCCTCTCAAGCCCCACTCCCCCTTTTCAAGCCCTATTCCTCTTCTCGAACCCCCTTAGCATCCCCCGCGCCCACCTGCCGCTCGCCCACCACTTCCCCAAAAGCCTCCCACGCAAAAGTGATTGCATCCTCCAGGTGAGTATACACGAACACAAACCCCTTAATCTCGGCGTGCGTATTCACGGCGCGACACGGCCTGTGATTCGGAGAAAAACAGCGTGCGACGGAGCGGATGTCTCGGCCGCAAGGAGCTTGTTACGAATACTTTCGCCGAAATCGTTTTTACCCCTGGCGCTCGCCGCGGCACGACGAAAAAGGACTCGCTCGGTTTCGGTGGAATTAATGCGGGTCTAAATGCAGACGCGGAAATATAACGTCCGAGAAAATTCGCGTGTCATTTTTAATACTGCGATTAGTGCGCGTCATGCCTCTAGAGATTCGAAGCCGCGGGAGGCTAGCGAAACGCGCATTCACGCTATCCTAGCAGATTTTTAGGGGTATTTACGGATTATTTGCTAAGTAAACATCTGGCGATGGTCATCGCACTTCCTCTAATGCCATGTAAAAACAGCGTGTAAGTCGTTTGTGATAAAACTCCTCAGTTGTCGGAATCGATTTCGAAGGGTTTGCGATAAAATGATCGGAGTGAAACAAGCATTACATCTAAAGTATTATGTTATTATACGACTTTGAGTCGCATTTTATATTTGTTAACAATTTTCACAGTGGTATTAAAAGTTTTGTGATTTTGACTATCTCGCGATATCATCTGCGTGACTAAATTCCAAAATTTCGGTACTTTTAATACAAAATGTTAAGATTATAAATATTTTATAGTATAGGAATAACAAGTGTGAAAAATAGCTTCCAAATTTCCGGGCAGACATTCTAAATAAAGTGGGAGACCTGGGTTCGAGTCCCAGTCATGTCGCTATTTTTCACACTTGTTATTCCTCTGGGATCAGCCGCACGACTTCATCGTGCAAAGAAGTTTACCGTTCCTTAAATTTTATTCTATTTCAAATGATAAAAGATGATTGTCCAGATCATAACAGAAAATAAATGTGAATTTTAATAACGATAAACTATTTTTATTAAAAAGCAATAAGGCATAATAATTGTGCAGCAATAGAAACCTATCTAATTTCCAAACCACCGTAGCAAACAAGGAACAGAATGGCAATCGGTATATTTCCATAAATATTTATAAAAATTCTTCGAGCGCCACTAAGCCCTAAGGCATGAGTAGGAAGTCCGCAGAGACCATTAAGCCGTATACAGAACCTCAGGCCGCAACTGAGTGACGTTTTGCGTTTATTTAAACAACCCAAAAACCCAAACTCAAAGTGTATGCAGGAAAACGAATTTATTTGCTAAGGAAAGTGAAAGGAACAGTCACTATTTACAGATATTTTACGTAAATAAGGCGCATAATTATTATTATATAATAATAATAATAATATTTATATAAAGAAGATAAAGGAAACTTACTTAAATAGTTGAATTTCTTTATTGAAGCGAAAAAAGGTCACACTGATTCGTGTAAAAGGCAGCGTTTATCCTGAAGGCCGCAGGTTCCCCTCCTCTGCTCTTCTTAGCGTTTACTCTCTAGGATGCACGGGTTAATCACAGGTTGGAAAACACTAGCATAGGAAATAAATAAACCCTTAGAGAAGCTCTACCAGGCCCTCCACTACACGCTTCAAAAGCAATACATGTAAAGAAGTAAGTTCCAAATGAAGGCACCCTTCTTTCGTGTTTGTCTGTGACTTTTCCCTCTTCTCTCGCGAAACGTTTTTATTACTCTCGTTTCTCATCTTTTACATTCTCTCCTCTCTATGAGTAAAACCCTTCCTCGCATTTTTGAGAAACGAGAAATTGGCGATTTCGCAACATTTTCGGTACCCATTGCAGCTGTAACTTATCTCTTTCACAGATTTTCAATTCATTTATAAGACATGGATGGATTTTTTCTTCAGCGCATACTTCAGGAACACAAACCTCATCCTTTCTCCTTTAATGTGATATTTTACTTCATGAAATGTTTTCCCCTCTGTGAAGTATTAAGTCGGACGACATTTTTGATCCCCAAACCCTTCAAAATTACCTACCAAAAGTTCTGGAGAGTAAATTTAGCTCACCAGGAAGTAGGTATAAAGATAGCTTTAGCCAGATAATTTAATATAACTATTTTGGCTAGATAAGGAATCAGGTAGCTTACCTTTACTTTCCTTTCTAAACCAGAATGCTAAAGATAATGCAGCGCAATGACCCTATTGATATCACTCGTCTTATGGTTGAATAAGTGGAGATGCAAATGGCATTATTCAGCATCATTCATACCTAAATAGTATAGATACTAACCTAGTAGAAAGATGCATCTTCCTTATCCTATACGAAGAGACAAATGAAAAATGTCCCACTCGTTAAATTATAGTAACAGCAACAATTATTATTCAAGTGGCATGATTTCTTAGATAAAATAACGCAAAAGCTTGCGAAATTTCATGCATGAAATTCATTATTCGCAACGGGTGGTCCTCATTCTTGCGTCACAATCAAAATCTTCAATTCAGCGTTAATATAAATTTTATGCGAATGAAATGCGATTAGCGTAGGTTGCGACTCGTAAATCGGATGTGTTAAGAACCTCACTTCACACTGTCATTTCGCCTAGAAGACCATGCCGAAAAGACATCTTACTTAGCGCCTACATTATTTTAGAAGTCTCTCTTTTAGAGCGCGTTTATTTTTCGCAAGAGTCGAATCACTATTTTTTCCGGCGAGCACTTTCACAGTTCACTTGCCAGCAATGGCAAGTCAAAATGTTTTATCTTTATGGCTGGCAGTTATTCTCCTCTGTATCTCAACTGTTGGTTTCTCCAACAATAATTAATGTTTGGATATTAAAAATATTTGGACTGAAAGTTTCTGCAGATTACAAGCATTTTTGCAACGATATTCGCGTATTATTTTCAATCAGATAACAGACGCCCGAATTCTTCTCATAAGAATTTATTAAACTCACCTTATCAATCACAACTGGGAAACAATTATCCTACTCTAACGGCCTAAATCAGAAAATTTCTTTCTCAGAATCCGGAATATTCTCATGAGACAGCAAAACCGTGAATTCTTGATTCCTTTTAAAACTGGCATAATTAGGCTGAATTTTTTACCTTAGTTATCCAGTGATTTCATTTGTAAAATTTCGAGTAACGTTTATTAAAACCAGAAAAAAATTTCCATTTACTGCTACGAGAGTATTTGTCCTTCGTACACCTCGGTACAAGGTAAATATTATATGAAACCCTGTTAAACTGATTGCTCTCCCAATTCATCTTTTCCGCTTGCACATAACGTCTTCATATGTCAGTTTCCTTCCCCTTAACTCCATCATTAATACTGTATTATTCAAGTCCTGTTCCTTCCTTTATATGGAACCATCCTTCATTGTCTTATCCTTCAGCTTTACCTTGACTGAAGATTAATCGGCTGATTTCCTTTCTTCTCTTGGTGCTCATTCAATTATCAAATCGAGTTGCCACTTCCTCAATCATCGATGTGCGCTGCTAAATTCATTGTCAGACTCCTTTTGTCTTTTTATTCTCTACCTCTTCCATGCTTATTTAAGGGGATTTCATCCTATCGCTTCATTTTTTCTTATCACAAATTCGTTTAGATATTTTGTTGCTTTCCCTAATTTTTTCAAGCATAAGTAACACCTCGGTCAAGGAGTGACCCTAATAAAGAAAATTATCTTATCACTTCTGTGGTCCTTCCAGTTAAGGCAGCTATGGTTGCATGTAAAATATATTTTAATTGTTTTGTTTGTATTTTTGATGTGAATGATAATTTATTTAACTAATACCTTTTACTGTTACTTTAATGACTGTGTGATATGAGGTAATAGTTTAAACATGGTGTTTCCTGATGAACCATAAATTGACTCGGGAATACCATAAAGTATTCTTCTCTTCGTTACCAAAGTTCTCCATTGTTTATTGCGGAAATGTTGTTGTTATGATTTTTACAGATGTGAAAACGAAATCATACCATAGCTTTGGTAAAACCTAGAAAATTGATGCAACAGTTATGGAATGGAATTCCGTCGTCGGGAAGATAAGGAAGGTAAACCTAAATTGTATTTATGACGACAAATGTACTTTTGTTATAATTGATTAAACGATATCAGATAATTCGCTTATTCAACATATTGGTAAGGTTTTCACACATCTCACGAAAAACGCAACACGGTCTCTGAGTTCGACGAAAAAAACTATTTCGACCACAAATTCACAATCGTATAACGGAAATATTCGTATTTTCCTTACCTTCCCGACGACGGAATTCCAATCCATAACTGTTGCGTCACTCTTCTAGGTTTTACCAAAGCTATGGCATGATTTCGTTTTCACATCTGCGGAAAGCATAACAACAACATTTCCGCAATAAACAATGGAGAACTTTGGCGATGAAGAGAAGAGTAAGACAATGGAAATGTTATAGAGAGAGATCCGATTGTTTCTCGAACGAATTAAGTTTAACGTCATCGACGATTATTGGAGAAAACATCAGACCATGAAAGTGCGTTTCCATCGGCTCCGTTTATGTCATTCGGAACGTCTGGCGATGAGTTTCTTGAAGGGTCCAACCACAGAGACCACGTGCGTATTACATGA
This sequence comes from Ladona fulva, assembly GCA_000376725.2. Classification (NCBI taxonomy): domain Eukaryota; kingdom Metazoa; phylum Arthropoda; class Insecta; order Odonata; family Libellulidae; genus Ladona; species Ladona fulva. The sequence goes on along the minus strand of KZ308123.1, from coordinate 2,151,359 downwards.
GATCCGCTCCTAGAAGATCCGGCGGCTGGAAGTCGTTCTGTTCGCTCTAAGGGATCGGTCGCGTCGGACATCTGTCGCTGAGATCTCATTGTTTACGTGCGGTGGCCTAACGACGTCTTTTTATTTAGTACGTGTTGAATAGTCATTGAAATTCGACCCTCCCATGCTATGACTCACAATTGAAAGTACTCAAGACTCGCTTCAGGCATTGTCCCTCCGCATTTTTTCTCAACATTACACTCCGATTAATTACGATTGAATTTGATTCCGCAGTATTTCCAGACTAATTTTTCACTTAATATTTTTATCGATGACTTCGTGAGGAAATTGGAAGTAATCATCGTGCTTGCGTGAAGATACGATCACCGTACATTTACTTTTATATCTAAATATTTGGATAAATTTAGAGAAAGCACGTTCAGAGATTATGTAGCGGATATAATGCGTTCACCATGCTACATAGACCGTTCCAATATTGCGAGAAAGATTAAGGAAATAGATGCTAGAACCAATCGATTCAAGAACTCATTTTTCCGCGAAAAAGGCGCGAAAGTAATCGATTATTGAAATAGAGTCGTGTAAGTACCCTGCTACACACTTGCATAGGTACTTACTTACGTACTTACATAGATATAGACAAAACAAGCCCTAAAAGCCACCTTTAGGTATTGAAGGTCTATGCGCTGTATTTCTCTACATTTCTATTTTCACCATAATATTTATTTCTCCGTTATTTTACTGTAGCGTGCCGAAAAAAATCTTCAAAACAACTATTTTCAAAAAGTTTTTCGGTCAATATGATAGGGTCCGTAGGGTGAACGCATGATAAAACGTTGAAGTCATGTCTTCCGAGAACGTGTTACCTACGAATTTATTGAGCAATTACGACTTTATATTTTATTTCCTTTCCTCTAACGAGTCCCGCTTTATGACTCACAGGGTTATGAGGGCACTGTGAACTTTCCCCCACATTTATTTGATTTTTTTCGCTTTCGTCATCGGGACTTGTGGACCGTCCCCCATTGGAGTTAAAGCTTTGCAGGAGGAGGTCTAGAATTCCGGATCAGGCATAAAAGATTATTTCTGTCTTTATTTCTGGCGTTTTGATAGAATTATGGCTGTATAATGAGCGGTGGCTCTTATACTATCTTACTGCATATAAAGTACAGGAGATATTTACACGCATCACGAAAGATGTTTCATTAGACGATACAGACACAGGCGTAACTTTGTAGTAGTTCTCCTTCTTCCTGAAGATCTTCCGACCTGAAGACGTAGCTTTGCTATAAAACCATGGTCGTGTGATTTATATTCTTGTCTTGTGTCTAGTAAATGTTTCTCATCATGGAGTTTTTTGGTGTTTCGTTATATTTATATCCATTCTATAATATAATTTAAGAAATATCAGAACCAAATTCCACAAACTTACAAATGAGCACGCAGAGAAGTTACAGGGATACCACACACAGGAAGAGGAAATAAAGCTACTGTGGTATGAAAAATCGGTAAAATATTTTCCTATTATTCTTAACGTACCATCAATAGGTATTATACTAAATGCATTGCACAGACACGATTACCTCCAAAAACATATATTTCACTCCAAAATCTATAATTCTGTATACCTGCTCCATCACAAGAAATTTTCCAAGCTATTAACTAATAGGAATAATAAATACGACCAAGTTAAGAAAATGTATAGGGACGTTCCACTTGCTTAAGGCCCGTTTCAAGTTCAGAATCAATACCACGAAAAGTGGGAAAAGTTATAAAATTAAGAATAATAATAATTTATTCCGAAAAGTTAAGAAAAAACGTTATTTATTATAGTCTATCAAATAAATTTTCTCCACCATTTCTCGTAATATTTCCACCAGTTTTTAATAAAACTTGTTTTCGACTTCTTGGTCTACAACCAGGGAACTAAATGGAATTTATCAGAGGAAAAGTATTACTTAAATTACTTAATGTTGTGCGATTAGGCGACCGCCTTAAAATCAAAAGATAAACGGAAGTTAAAATTGTGAACGGAGACATTGGTGGGGCTGATAGCTCATTGGTCAGAGCATACGGCTGGAAAGTGGAAAACTTGGGTTCGTGTCCCAGTCACGCAGACATTCTTCTCCTCTGTTTGGCCATGGGGTATCAGATAAGATTAATTTTCGCGTTTCCTCCCCGTTGAAATTCAATAGAGATTCACCCGATACGTGCGAGCGTGCTTTGTGAACGGCTCGCGTTCTCTTTTAATTTCAGATATAACTTTCTACCCGTTGTAATGCTCCGAAGTAGAATTCATAGTTCATTCCCATCCTCCCATCCACGGATGTCGTTAAAATATCTCCGGGGCCCTCCACCACACTGACACATATTTTACGCTTGCATTGTCCCTCGGCCATTGTTCCTTTGCAGAGCGTGAGAAGGAGAGCGCATGGGAAGATTCATACGCCTAGGAATTTGCAGCGTTCCGAGGCATCTGCAGGAGGCCGAAGGAAAGAGAGACGGCTAAATTGGGATATTCAGGGGAAATTGATCGAATCTACGCGGATCGCGGGAAGGGCATTCTCTCTGTAGTTACGTGAAAGTGACGCGAAAATTTGCGGTTGGGGGCATTCGTCGCCCGATAATGAGGCTAGCGATTCTAATGCCTCTTACATGGATTCTGTGTTTGTTTCCGTCAGGGTAATTGAAAGTTTTCTCCTTTCTGAAGGGACTGATGAAATTTATTTGAAGACGCTTTTCAGCTGGTATCGAGAGTGGAATTTCAAAGGTGTACGCTTTCGAGCCTAGGAATTTCAGCTACTGCCAGATGCTGCAACTTTGATAGAACTTTTTGAGTAAAAGCGAATTCTGTCCCATTGCGGAGCACTTTCTAAATATTACATTCTGCATGGTGTATTGGAAGTGATTTTCAAAAAATTCATCTTTATCCGCTCAAACTCTCTTCGTTTTAGTAGTAATGCATTATTCTACTAATCTGCATTTTTTCAATACATATAGGTAGCATTTTTCACAAATAACTAGTTTTGATCACAATTTTTTAAACTTTTTATTCCGATAATTCTAAAGGAATCAGTCAATGCACTCGTATTGGCACAAATTAGAGGACATGTTTCGCAAATAATCCACATTACTGAACTTGATAAAGAGATTGAGTAAAGGTCTTTATATAGGCGAAAGTGATACTTTTAAGACTCTTCTTCTGTCCAAACCAAGTTTGGGGAGCTTTTTTTCACCGGAAGGCCAAATTTAATGTTAATCCACCAGCCCGCTCTTGCGTAGTGCTTCTTGCGTTCAAATAGTTTATCATTGTAACAAATTGTATCTGAGATAATAAATTCATTCTATGACTGAGGTGAAAGAGAATGTTTTCAATATTGTTTATCATGGATCAAATATATTTTACAACGTAAAATAAAAACATACTCTTAAAATTCCACAAAAATAACACCACACACGACCGGTTTCGACGAACTTTCTGCATGATGATGGCTAAAGGACATGAAAATATATATGAAAAAGGAAGGGAATCGAGGTGGAGACAAGGGTTTGGATGCGTTACCAAAGGGTGTAACTTTGTTACTTTTTAAAATAAATTTGATGCATTATAATGGAGTTCCACCTAGTCGAACCTTTTCTTGCCGATTATATATTTGTTTTTCCTTTGGTGGTAGTAAGTAAGTAAGCAAGTAAACAAAATGATTTAAACACGGGTAATTTCTTCAGAAAGTCGCTAAAAGGCCGCAGCGTATGACCGAAAAGGTCACATTTGGACTGAAGGCCGCAGGTTCCCCACCTCTGGTCTAACCTATCACCAATGACATCAGAATCAGTAAATCATCATTACATAGTTTATCTGAATGTGATCAAAAGTAGAGATAAAAAAAATGAAAATTTTAGATGTTATGGATAAAAAGTGACTTTCACGATGCTTAAAAAGCGAAAGGACGAGAAAATCGTTTAATTCGTCCAAAAGATTCTGTATTCTACCTTCGTACCTCAAAAGCACTCACAAAATGCGAAGGAGAAATATATGACAACATTTTTGGAGCATATTTTGCCTTCAATACTAATCATCAATCATAAAGAGAAAATTCGAAGTTATTGCTGCAGTGAAGAAATAACTTAACCTAATTTTAAAATTCTTTAATTGTGCTATTGGCACGTTTTAGGTATTTTCGTCTTCTTTACAAGACCGTGCAATGTACCAAACTTACTTTAATTTACATTTAAAACTAACCGAAATTGATCAGAAGCCCTAAGACAAAAATATTATGACCGCGGACGTAACGGAATAAAATATTATAATCGAATATGGAATATTTAAATCAAATATAACGAATTTAGTGTAAATGTATAGTAAATAAATTTCCGCTCCCTTCTCAAAATTGCTTATACCTGCAAATTTGATCAAGTGATAAAATCCCGAGGTCATTTCTTCGGAATTGTTTTCCAAGGAATTTATATTATCGTGTGATATAGTGTCCAGATTTTTGCTGAAAGGAAAATTAGTATTCCTAGTATGAAATTTTCATTTTTTGTATGTCAGTGGCAATTTACATGTGCCAGCGGTTCTTTTCCTTTATCAGTACGCACGTATGTACGTACTAAGAAGGTTGGCTGGAGTTTATAGCACTGTCTTTACCTTGAGTCAAGGCTGGGAAGTAAATAAAATATTAATATAAGCTATTGATTGAATACTTCTACTGTGCCAGATTTTTTTTAAACATTAACTGCATAAATTAGAATTATATTTTTCGGGTTGATACATTTTGATCGGTGCACTCTTATTAAGAATTGCTTCGCGGTTATTTTTAAAGAAAAGTATTCTTGTAATTATAATTTCCATTTACTTTTAAATTCGGAGTAGACTAGCATAAGATAAATATGTTAATTTAAAATTTTACCATAATGACTGTACGACAGCTTCAACCTTAAATTGCATCCACACTTCGACCCAGTTATAAACCTAGCAGAGTCATCATCACCCCTAATGACTGTGTTCTTATGAGAAACTGGGTCGTGTTCTATGAGAAACTAAGTGAAATCTTTAGAAAGTGAAGATGGTGCTCTCTGTAAATTATCGCAACTATGCTAGGTTTTTACAAAGAATTGTTTGAACTGCCTGGTAACAACGTATTCGCTCTAACCGGAGACTAACGCTCTAAGCTTCTGCTTTCTTTATGCCAGGTTCAAATGGAATATATGTAAGCCAAGATTCTTCTCATTTGGGATTTTGAAAAAAAGAAGCATATTTAAACAATGAATCTGATTAAAAAAACGTTTTACCAAATGCCTGCTTATCATCACAATACATATTTTTTTCAAATATAGTGGGTAAAAGATTAAATTAAGTTTTTTTTAATAATTAAATTTTTCCGGCAATAAATTTAAAGAAACAATATGTAGATCAAAGAACCTTCTAAAGTATTGTTTTCGTTGATTGTCCTTCGATTTCTCTTTATTTTACCCTCACTGATGGTAAAATTTAGCGGTTTCTTTACCTAATTTTAAATCCAGGAAAAATTTATATTTGATTTAACAGTCCACCTATGCTCTCGGAAAGGATATTTGAATGCTAATGAAAATCTTCTTGGACTTTATGCTTGTCAAATTGTCATCACGAAATTTTGAATTTATTGTGGTTCATGCAGTTGAAATTCTCAGATTCCTATATCAATGTTACCGAAACCTATTAAATGTTAATTTAAATAACTCATGCCATGCTCAATGCCATCATTGATAAGAATCTTTTGTATTTGGCTATGCTCTCTGTGCATTATTTATTTTTTTAAAGTTTCATTAAAATTTATTAGCTTAGAAACTCAATTGGTTTGACGTAAAACTACCGTTAGTTATATGTATATATTTAAATCTTGCTGTAGTATGTCAAATATCAGGTGGCAGCCTTTACCCCTTAACGTAAAATTTTAAACATTAAAAGATATTACACATATTCTATTCCCTTTGTAGCTTACATATATACTGCTTTTACTAAATGCAAATGTATATATTCATTGCCCCCTCTAGTTAAACTTAACCATTCACCTTATTGCATAAATAGGATAGTTTCAGAGTCAAAAGTTTTTCCCAAAAAAAGTGTACGAACTTTAATGTACCATTAATAATCAGTCATTATAACTACACAGTATCTATATTATAATTATATACATTATTTTTGCAATATTATGATTAAATACAACAATGATAATTATATGTATTCAGATTTTAATTTGGAACTTTTTTATATTTTTCTCTAAACCTCTGCCTTGTACTGGCTTGAAGATCTTCTCTGGTAACATGTTTCATTAGAGGTTAATAAAAACTCCGTAAGTCGTATATCGGCAGAAGGAACTCGCGTTTGGAGGCAAAGGGGAAGTTTCGGATTAGCGATTCCTAGGAATTACCCTATGTACATTTCGGAATCGTTTATTAAACGACATCAGTCCTTTGTTTCCTTAATTTAAACCTTTTTGAGCTCGCTAGACGCAACATTAGGGAAAATAATGAATTATTTGGACGGTTAGATTGTCGTGGGGAGTTCCATGCACGATAGGAAAAACAATCATCGAAATGCGCCGTGAAGGAGTACATTTGTTAATTTCCTTCTCAGGCGCAATTCGCCGATTCATGTCATCTCAGAGCACATCTCGCTTTGATGCGAAAATTTACCATCCGAATTTTCTGGAGAGAATTATCTAAGAGAGATTTAAATTTATCGGGAGGACAGGAAATAAATTCCGCATTGCGTCGCTTGAATCTCTCCTTAGCGTCATAAAGAAACGGCGGAGGCACCGACATGACAGGAGCAGAGTTAACAGTTTAATGCGAATGTCGACGTCTCCGTTTTCTGAGATTTTCCGCAGATTACAGTCGACGGTCACGTCCAAACGGCTTGGCTTACGCGCATTTTGCTGATCTGCTGACGGGGCCAAGGAGTTTTACGGGAAGTCCCCTCCTGAATACCAAATGGATGATGACGAATAGTGGAAGCGTCCTAATGGGGGGGAATACGTGGGACTTTTACTTTTAAATTTCCAAAATACTTTAGCATGGGTAATAAAAAAGCAAAAGCTTCTATTTATGCTCAAGAGAGAATAAGTAATACTTAAAAAAAAGCTGAAAGGGATATTTCACGTATACATACTTTAAATTTGGGCAGTATTAAATGATACCTCAGCTAACTATAAGATCACTCGTTCCGTTGTTGCCTTCGTTAGTGAAAATGCAATTGCACATGTATGCACATGAAATACACTAAAACTGTTCCATAAAAAGGACCGTACTCTTTAAGCATACGTGCATATGAGCAAGAATGGGGAGTATCCTATGTTTTGATAATCTTGATATTTTTCCGCATGTATGTGTGGGCTTTCGTAAATCAAAATATTCGATATCCAGAATCCTTGTACAATTCGAATGATCCGAAAAACTAGAGACATAAAAGCTATCTTTGTTCAACGGAAAATTATTTATCAGAGATATTCGTTATCCGAGATATTATTGTATTCTTAGATGAACAGCTGTTATTTCGTGATTATATATTAAATAAAGGGAAGAAGTCAGCAAATATTTTACTTTATCGCAACAAATGTATATAAGCATTCTATAAATATGCACACCTCTAGGCATAGAGGTGTTTTTTCGAGAGAAATGTTAACTAGTCATGTCATTCAAACCTCAGAAAATAATTAAAATTGTTAAATTGTTAGAATAGGAACCCCATCTCCCATAATAATCTTTAGCAGAGAAATCTAATTTATATTAGAAGGCTTTCAAATCATTGCTAACTATGCACGCGGTAGTCGTTAATCATACCTTTTTAGTAGCAACTTTCAACTAGAGCTCCTGGAGAATCTTAACGCACAAACGGGCGGATTTGTAATTAGGGGGGGGGGGGGGCTCCGTAAGACTGCGCTTACGAATTCTTAGTAAGGCACATACTACATAATATTCTGATTTTTTTTTGTTTCAAGAAAGAATTTTATATTTGTCAAGTAAGTCTAAATAGTGTGTTTATAGAATATAATAAAATTTTTGTCACTATGCAACGTAAAGTTTATGCATCATTTCCTGTAATATACAGAAGTACCATGACTCGCTTTTGTAATGTATACTGAAAATGGACAAACTAATGTTCATTTTAGTATATTATAATGGTTTGTTGGAGTTAAATTGAAGATTATATTAAATTTCCGTGCTGATCCATCATATATGTAGTAGATTAATTATAATCTTCTGTATAGGTAACTCTAACAAACATTTATAATAAGCGTTAGCGTAAGTCCATTTTAATTGTATATTGTAATAACGGGCCTATGTGTTGTAATTCAAAATTTGCTTGTTTCTTCGTACCATACTGAAGCAACTTATATTACTATGGCATGTATATTTGTGTATCTAATAAAAGAATTCGAATTTTCACTTATAATTTCTAGTGGGGGCCTCAATCTAATCTTTTCGCCTAGGGCCTCTGATAGCTTAAATCCGCCCCTGCACACGAATCTGTCGCAAGTGACCGACAGAGTTAATCACAAAAGCCGAATTGATCCGCTTAACATGCAAAGGCCTCTCTCTAAACATCATCCAAGGACCAGCGGTAATCGAGAAAAGATCTACAGAGCGCCTACATTTCCCAGAGAACAGCAGCGGAGAAGAATGCACGTTGTGCAAACACGGCGAAATTTAATAGCAAATCATCAGAGGAATTTCCACGACGGGGGACGCGGTGTGGGCGAAAGGCAGAAATGGACGAATGAGCCGAGCAGGAAAGACAAAGAAAAAGGGCGAATGTGGAAGGAGTGGGAGCATGTGAGTCGCTCAATGAGACCCGCCATTCACGGCGCAGATGCTATCGGTATGAAGGGTTCTCGAAGGAGGAACAGAAGTCCACGGAGAAGCATCGGGGCCGCTTTTCCCTTCTCATATCATTACGGAACGCGTGCTCTGAGAATGTTCCTCACCGCGCATACGCGTCCTAACGACGCAAAACGCTTGAGTTAAGCAGCGGCAACGGTGACGCGACCCGCGGGGTCAAAGCAACTGCCGGAAGGACAGATGAAACGGTCCATGAGCTGACACCGCACAGAATCCCCCCGTGACACTACTCCCGTTAAAGAGATGACTGAGATGTGAGCCCTTATCTCGCGCATGTGTCTCTGAATCTCCGTTTCTTTTCCCCGTTGAGAGATGACTTCTTAATATCAGCCGGGGAGTGGAAAGAGCGGTGACCGCCCTCCATCAAGGGATATGTCTCGTAGGATTTTTAGACGCTGTCGGGTTCCGATGCGGAGGGCCCTATCGCGGAGGTATGATCAAGATTGATGTAAGAGATGCAAAGAATTAGTTTCTTCTATCGGCTTGCGAGATTAGAAAGTGATGAAGAACGATGTCAAGTTTCTCTGCCTGGACAGGGTATGAGCACATCTGCACTGGTGGGTAATGTGACTGCTTGTTTTACTTCGCTCAGGTGTCCACGAATCGGTGTTTTTATTAAGAAAGGTCCCGTCCGTGAAAATAGAAATTTTGATGCTGACAGACACTCTTACACATTCGATAAAAGAGTAGTTTATACTAGAGAGAGGCATTCAAGTACAAGCAGACATGCGACGGTAAGTTTTTTGTTGATCATTGGTCCATTATATCGCTTATTAGTGAAGTGGGATGGAGAGTTATTGACGCAGGGAAGAAAATAATTAAAATTTCATCCATCAGCAATTGTACTCTTTTTGAGACTAAGCTAAGTCTGCCGTTAAAATTTTAACAAGTGGTTGTAAACATAAGTATTGGCGGAAATCTAATCTGCTTCTCTTATCTCTATGAATATAGTAGTACGTGTCTTTTTTTCAGTATGAATCCCATCTTTTAAAAGTATTCATACGTATTGTATCGCCTGTAATTTTATTAGATTTAACAATAACTTCCATTCAGTATGAAATTTAAAAATCGTACCCTTACTTTCGGGTTGTTCTCTTCTTGGGAACCTACGAAAACCTTGGGAGTCGTTTTTTGGAAAGAATATAGAGTGTAACTAAAGATTAATAAAAGTATACTTTTGTATGCTATGAACGATTTTCTCGATCAACTCAGCGTAGTAAAATGCCGCTGAAACCAACTAATTTTTACAATCCGTCTGCTATCGAAAATAATATTCAGAATAGTCGCCTTTAGCTGTCGAAAATGTTTTTTGTGGCTCACGTTTACTCAAGATAACAATCTCACTCCATCAGAGCAAGTTAAAGATAGGATGCGGAAATTCGGCGCTGAATGTATTTATAAATCCAACTCCATTCTTCCATTTTTGTGTCATGACAATCTCGCATTAAATCGCTCACTATAACCAAACAGGACCGTAGGAGCCATTGGGCGGCTCAGTGACCAAAGAGGAGATGATGGAAAGCGATAAAATGTGAATCCGGCAAAGAAAGGGCTCAGACAATACGACAAGTAATGAAAGAATGATGGATGCAGGTGGTAAAATTACTTGGGAGTAAATATGCATCATATGCGGACTGACGTTTGCGTGTCGAAATGAGGTCTTGGAAGATTTTAATTACTCCCTCGAAAGGAAGACGCAGGTGAATAATTAAGTTTTCGTTCGTGTCATTACTGCACCGTATTCATACGATGCAGGTTGCATTAATTACATGGTGTGGTATACCCCAGAAGATTGGCAGTCTTGATGGGAAGATGTGAGAAATTTGCGTGAACTACCCGATGCGAGAAATTAAGCTTTTTTAATGACGATTCGAATGTAACGAGTACCATTCCCTAAATGAGTGCTACCATACTTGATAATGCAGCGAAATACTTGGCAGAATTTAACAAAAGTGAATAGTTTACGTAGATAGTAAAGTATAGATAATTTTGTATAGTAATAGATGAATAGAACTGAGGATGTTCAATCATTTTCCTTCAGGATACTGTGCCGCTAAAGGATGACAGCATTGGCAGAAAACCACGAAATACCATCTCACGCTGCTGAATTCGAACACTTGTGAGGAATCACAGTTGAAAAAAGACAAGAAGAATAGAACAACGTAGGTGAGGTACAGTGACGAAATCAATATAATTCAAAGTCAAACAAATACTAAGACATAGGAGTAACTCAAAGTAATACTTATGATAACTGCCCCGATAATAGTTGGATGAAGTTCTATCGACATTCAAATGTCTTTCTCTAAGTCACCAGGATGAGAGGAGACTCATAAGTACAGGTTTAGCCTGTGGAATACGGCACAATATTGTATACACAAGGTAATTAGTTACTTTGCTTGTGTTTGACCTTTTATGATAAATTTTTGTGGCAGGATATATAGTGTAATCCCTTAATTTCTAATCCAAACTTACGATAAATTGTTATACAGTAATAACATCGTTCCAGAAAGTAATTCGATGCAGAATAATATTCGACAGCCGATTTTCCATTGGTTCTCTCATATTACAATACCCTTAAACGCACCCACAACTACCGAACTATTTAAGTAGTAAGAAGTAAATTGGAGGCATTCAAGTTTTCCGGCCATTTTTTATATTTCGTGCATAAGTATACGTGTGTGCATCCACGACAATGCTCATTTGGGCTAGAGCTCTATCATGAGGCTCGTGAGCACAATAGATTGTGTACGGAGAATCTAGCAAGGTAAGAACTGAATTGTTCCTCTTTAATCGTCATCATGCATAACTCGTATATTTATTATCGTATATCCCAACGCATAACTCGTATTTCCTCGATATTAAAATTATCTTTTATTATTCCTTTATAGCTCTGCTGCATTGCGCAGAGATTGTATCTCTTGAATTACGCTGAAATGTAGTAGTTGCTCCTGAAAATCCGGCCCATCGAACAATTTTCATGTAGTTATTTGGGCAGTATCTTAAGAATTTTGAAAGCCCATGTGATACATGAATCTATACTCGGTAGCAGTCTCAGAAGAAATCGAGAAAAGTCATTTAGCCGAAAACTTTGCTACCACAGTAGCTATTTTAATAAGGCATCACTGCACTGTGGATGAAACGTCTAACTCAAAAATATTCGTCTAAATTTAGTTCCTTGTATTACATCCTATTTAGTAATTATTACGTCTAAATTCAATGTACCCAGTGAGACACAGAATATCTCAAATCTAATATTATAATGAAGGTGGGGAATGAGTAATTTTGAAAAAGGAAACTTCCTGTTTGCATCTTAAGTCCTTTCCCGATCATTATCTTCATCTTGCGCCAATTTAGCGTTTTTGAATCGAATTGAAAATTCTTTTGATGAATGCAGGAAAGCAGGAAGAGGCAAATCTCACCAAATTAAAATTCATACCGACCACGCAAAACCGACCGAATTTCAGTTAAACTTGACCTAAAATATGAAATTCGCCAGAGATAACCCGTAAAACATAATTACTTAAACAAAATAGGCGATAAGCGTTGAAGATTGTTACTTAATGGGCACACCAGTAATCCACCAAATTGTTTTTCTTCGAAACATTATTCTGATAATTATCCATAAGTTTCCTTCCGTTGATATCTACACTTTGGACGTTACTCGTAAGGATGTTCGAGATTATAAACTAGAAAATACCCGCATTTTTATAATGAAAATTATAATAATTCAAAATGTTATGTTATTATAATACATGATAAGGAGATAACCTTCCCTCCAAGCGCCTTGCACACTTTTTTAATTCAATTTTCCTTCAAAAGTCGTCATCTGCCCCTACTTGCGGTATTGACCCTCCCATTCTTCTAAATCCTGTTCCTCTTATTAATTTCCCAGAGGGCAACTACGAACACACCGTATCTGCAATGAAAAACGGCTTAGCGCGCTCAAATCACTCACTGACCAATCTCCACGTGTTCGCGTGTTCACACTCAATCATGAACCGTAAACCGCAAGTAAACTTTGTCTCTCAACTTAGAATGGGCAACATAGTTTTCATATTCTTTTAGAGCAAAGGCTTCCTTGATTTAGTATTAAAATTTGATAACTCCTAGGAATGTCATACCCGACTATTTTCACAAATCTGGTCGCCATTGGGTGAAATTCCAAAATCAGATACCCTTCTATAAATAACTCTTGTCAACGCCGTTGTAAACTTTGCAAACATTTCCATTTGTTAGGTCTAATCAGAATTACAAAATATCCCATAGGAAGAGAGAGGGTGCTTTTGCACCTAATTACACCAAAAATCCTCCAATTGAGTTATTAATTTCAATTTTTAACACATTTTATGAGTCGATGTGATAGGCTTGATTTAGACCCAGTTTGGGAAACGCCATACAGGAAAGAACAACAAAGCATCTACTAGTAACTACTTTAATTTGTTACAGTGATTTCATTACATGAAATGAGAGATCTTCTAGTCTGTGGCTATATAATAAAGTTTCATTATTGCTATTCATTCCCGTGGGCCACCAGTGTAGAATCCCTGCAGATGAGGATCTGGTATGTCGGCGATGTATGAGGTTGGCATGTAATGAGAAGGGAAAGACGCCGGTGACGGTTACATCGGAAAGACTCGTCGGTGTTTCGTCACCCCACACTCGAAAATCAATAATAACTGGAAAAAATCAAAAAAATGTATGAGCATTTAAAATGTAACTCTGTGTAGATTTTTAAGTTCAGGGCAATTTTTCGGTATTTTCAGAATCTGAATTAGGATAAACACTAAATCAGCGGATGGACCTAAATGTTTTACTACGGCTAATTTATGGCTTTAATGTGGATTCAAAATCTCCACTTTGATTATTTTATTCTTTGTTGGAAAATAATTGTAAATAAGTCCACGAAGTCTACAAAATACTTCCACGAGGAATAATGTTAACAAGTTTTAATCTTAAGTTTTTTTCCAATCGGTATCGACTGAGAAATGAAAGATAATCTTAATGGAGTTATAAAATGACATTTAGCTACAGATAAAAGTTCGTATATTTTTTGAAATGTTTACAACTACTGATAATAATCGATTTTAAGATAGCAGAAAGGGGATTCTACTAAACTCTTTTCGAATGATTAGTTCAAATAAAGCACTATCCGACTCCGTCCACAGAAAATATATTTGAAAAAACCACCTGAATCCTGAAGATGAGGTATAACCCTCGAGACCGCCGTGTGTTTTTTCAAATATATTTTCAGTGGACGGAGTCAGATTGTGTTTTCTTTGAACTAATAATGGAAAAGTTTCACCAAGTATTGCCAGAAGTGATCAATTATTTTCGAATGGCCTGGAAAAACGTACTTATATGTAATAAAATAGATAGGGGAATTAGTCGAACGTTCACTTTACGAATAAAATTTGGCAACACGAAGGAATCATACCATTTCCCGTTACTGTGGAGTTTTAACTGTGAATGTGAGTGAAAGGGTTAAGCGCGATCAAAATCTGGGAGCATATACTTCGAAATGTAATGCAATGGCGCGTGTCAGCACACGCATGTATTTACATCCTCTTATTTTGTATCCGGTTCTCAATGAAGGGGTGAATTGCCCCCTCTCTTCTCATAGAAACGGCGACAGGAAGCTGAAGCCTCGTGGGCATTTTACTATTCCGCATGGGAAGGAAGAGGGGGTTGGATGAAAAGACGTGTGACCAGGGACTTCCTCTTTCGGAAGGTTTCGCGGAGGTCTCCATCTCGGACGCGTGGCGGGAATTACACGCCCATGATAGCCCAACTACAGCAGTTCGCCAACGGAATATTGCATTTTAACACTAATACACATAGACGACGCTGATCAGAGAAGGAATTGGCAGTTTGAGAACTTGGAAGATTATTGTAGAATATTCTTTCTTGATCAATTTCCTCAAACATTAAAACCCACCATTGACGATCCGCAAATCGTTCTCTTGGGGCGTGCGCTTTTGGGTGCGTCTTTTACTTAAATATAGTCAGAATTTACAATGTTAATATGATATATAATGTATTTTTTTAAGGAAAAGGGTGAAGGCGGACATGAAAATTCTATGATAGGACCGGGACTCGAACCTGGATCTCACAATTGCTGAGCCACCAAACCCCCTGTCCGCGTGTTTTGGCATTTTAATGGTTAGATCAACCGACCAGCAATTCGAAAATACTGGTAAGAGACCCGGTCCTGATTTTTTATTCTAATGTCTGTTACTCCATGGAAGTAATAATATTTTATATAAATAATGATATAAAGAAATAAGTCCGTCGCTTCGGCAAACTACGTCTATGACGGCCAGACGCCATCTATATTGGGACACGTGGTTAGTGCTTCCATTCCTAGGCCGAGTATAATGGCTGAATTTGAGCAGATACCAAATCAGATAACCCACCCATATTTATCAACATTCTGGGTGAATACCAATCTTGGGCTCTCATGGGGATTCTAACCCAAAATCTTCTCCAAAGGGGAACAGGTTTCCCACTTGGCCGTCTGTGGGTCTATAATAATGTAATATGGAATAATGAAATATACAAGAAGAGAACATACAGTCCTTAACAGTGCGTGGAGGCCAGCCGTATATAATGAGGTTTCTTGATATAAACCGTTGCAAACTCGTTGTAGTTATACTGAATAATTGTTATACCCTATCACATTTCTGACATTGCGGGAACAGCGTTCTACGTTGGTTAATTACCAATATATTTCAGTTAATCGGTTAATTTCTGTGTATTGTCACAAACGTTAGCATCCTTAATTACTAGCTACGTTTGAACCATACTAATCGCTATATTCACTTTTGGGTAGAATAAAGATTTCTACAGGCGCTTAGATTAGGGAGCTGCGCTGTAATCTAAGGAAGAATTTGAATTACAAATATATGCTTTTCATTTATTATAATGTAACTCCATTCCAGCACTCTCTATGAGAAGTGTTATTGAGACATACATGAAAATTGGAGCTGAAGACTTTTAAACTGGGGCCCAATAGCCAATTGGGCAACGCGTTCGACTTCAGTGAAAGCGGTCCCGGGTTCGATTCCTGGTGGGGGCCTACGTGCGAAATAACCTAAGCTGTCGAAGCACTTTTAACAATACTACTACTACTACCTTCAAACTTCTACAAATACTGGACGATGAAAATCGGATTAACGGCGGCTCAGGAGCTCAGTTTATGGGAAACATTTCTTGCAAACCTCTAGTCCGTGTAATATTAAAATAAAATCTCACTGAAAAACGAATGAAACCCTTTCCTTCACCCAAAAGCAGCATCTTCCTCTCCGCAATTGCTTATAAATTGTATCAACATTTTCGATTTATGTTGGAAGCTTTTCAAATCCCATTAAATTCAGTTTCACTCAATCTCTCTTTCATTTCAGCAGTGGATCATTAAATGACTGAGACTGATTATCATCAGAGGGAGAAAGTTTCTCATTTCTTACCATATTCCTATCATTAAGGCCCTATTCTTCGCGTACCTCCAGCAGCGTTCAGAATAATTGACGTCGTTTCACTTATACGATTCAAATTAAATAACACAAGGTGTTAACTCAGTCACCTAGCGATAGAGGCCTGAAGATAACTTTGTATCTACGGACCTTTCACAAATTGAATTTTCAAGCAATAAATTTTCCAATTTCAAGTTTTTGCGCCGAGAAATAACCCGCAATGAATTTTTGACGTGAACTTTCCAAATACGCACGTACTGAACCTCCAACGTATGTTGGCCCATCTGCTTGAAGGGTAGTTTGGACGAGGGACGTGCAAGATCGGGGGCGGGAGGGGGCAGAAGGGGTTGTGTGGGCGGAGATGGCGGGCAAGAGACGGAAGGTGAGGTTTAAGTGGACGGAATGAAGTATTCTCGCCGTGGGAAAGGTCTTTTGCCGGGCACCGAAGGGCATCATGGGAACGGACCTCTTCCGCAAAACTCTTAAGGAACCCTAACTTTTATTTCGGCCCATGTGAGAAGAGGTGTGTGAAAATGTTTGAGTGGGGTAGGTTGCTGAATCCGCAAATGTTAGAAGCCGGGCTGAGGATGTGCCAGAGAGGGACTCTACTGGTTCCCTTTACGATTCCCGATCGCCGTCTTCCTGTTGACTACCTAGCAGAGGTCTTCTATAAACTAGGTTTTCCACGAACGTCGGGGCTGTACCAAAAAACCAAAATTGTGTTTGTGCAAATAATAAACTGCCGGCCACGGTGGCAGAGTGGTCAGCGTGCAAACACGCTAGCGCTCCAACCCCAACGTCCCGGTTCGAATCCCGGCTACTCGGATTTTTCCTGTTATGGAATGGTTCGTTCCTTATCATTGTTCGTAATAGTTAATAAAATGGATGCAATTGGGATTAGCTTCCTGTTTCCATTATAGAAGATATTATTATCAATGATACTAATCCTTGCATAATGAAAGATACATCACCTTCCTTACCTCACCATCACCTTATAATAATAAATTATTATTTATATTATTATACTGATTTGTGTATCATTTCTAGACAGTTATTTCATCTAATTTGAAAACATCCTTTATCTTTTAACTATAGTTGAACCTACATGGCTTAGTTATCTCGATGAGGGAATTGTTGTTCGTGTTAGTAAGTAACAGTTATTAAAATAGATGAATTGGGGCCTTCTGTTTCCATTAGAGAAATAAATAAATAAATCCTCAGACAGAAATTAATGAAATTGAAGAGGGACTGTATTATTCCCAAGTCTTAATGATGAGGCGACCAATTTAGTCAACCATAATCAACGATCATAACTATGGTGAAGATAGAAATAGCTTTTTACAAGCTACACAGAAAATATTTATATTGGACACCGGTTTCAACAAATGATAGTTATCATCGGGCCTAAAATATGAAAAGGGTCAGGTAAAATAGTAAAAGTATAAAATAAAATATAAAATACAAGTGCAACCCACATTCGAATCTATTGCGAATTTTACTTGTAATTCATTTTATCGATTTACTGATTTAAAATGGAATCCCATTAGATATTGCTTCATAAAGTTCATTTCTCAAGTGTCAAGTAAATCCTGATGATAACCATTGTTAGTTGGAACCAGTCGCTAATAAAAAGGTCTTTCTGTGGAACTTGGACAAACTTATCACTACCTTCACCTTTAACGAGCTCCACTCAATAACGCCTGCATCCACGTTCATAATTATTATAAAACTTGTGGAAAATACGAATCCGTTTTTGATTTTATGAAAGGAAGATAGACAAAGAACGGTCAACACATATCCATATCTATGTAATAATTTACTCTCCCCATAGACTCACGTTCTCTTCATTGATTTCAACTTGCATTAACTTCGGAGCGTAATCTATACTAGAATTTATTTTTTTCATTAAAGGGATGCTCACTTTCATTTTGGCTTTCTTCCAATAGCTTTCCATTGATTAGCAAAAATACTGTAGTATACGTATGAAAATTCTTTATGCTTAATCTAATTATTTCCATACGTTTGTAAAGAGGAAATTCACTATAATTAATTTTCCCTTAGGAATGACTTTCTCGTATCAAAAGGAGCAACTAATAGAAAGTTCTGCTTAATTAAAGTGATTATTTTGGAAACTTATATTACACGTGAAAGTTGCAGCTTATGAAAAAACTTTGGACAATGCACGGAAATGAAAGTAAGAGACTACTTTGTGCTATTTCTCATTTGCCCCATGATAGAATATTCTTATCGATGAATTTTATTTGATCGATAATTCATATGAAACGTAGAATCTTTCTTCGAGCTAAAAGAAGCTAAGTTTCTCAACAAGTATAGGAAACTGGATTTCCTTTTTAGTAGGATCTGGTTGTAAATATTCGAAAAAGTAGCAAATTGATCTTCCGGTGGAAAATAATAAAGTGAATGGTGAATATTAGGAGGATAAAAATATTATCTAATGTGTCAAAGCTCAACTTTATGGAAGGGAGCCCATGCTAAAGGAGTAAATGAACTTAGTACTTTTCACGGAATTTGTATGATTTTTGAAGACCGCTTCGGCATTCTCACTCCAATCTCTCCTCCCGCTCCCAACACCATCTTTCCCCTCCATCCTATCAATATATATACAAACCTTTCCGATGTTACGCTGCCTGAAGATGTCTACATGTAGGCGAAACTAATCCCTTTAAAATTATAGTACGTATATTCAGTAGAAAGTACTAAGTTCTATTACTCTTCTAGTAAAAATATTGATATTTTTTGATAGACCAATTCAAAAATATTTGTTCCACTTCATCATAGAAGACTTGAAATTATATGTCACGAGCAGAGTATTAATTTGACATGAGAGAATGCTTCCTGACAGGGAAAGCTTTATACGCGCGGCAACGTTCTATAAAAGCCCTCGAACGACAAGGGGACTATCGATGTTTACTACGTATATTCTCTATGTAATCTAAATCTATTGTTCTGACCTTTCCCTTTCTTCCATAAGAATGCGTGCAATTTCAGAGGTAATTTAAGGAACATTCCGCTTCTAGGGAACAATGGGAAATCACAGATGAAATTAGGGGAAAATAGGAAAGGAAAATAGGGATATAAATTTGGCCTCGCAGTATAAAGGGAGGAAGTCGGAACGTCTGAACTGTCTTAAGGGTAACGGCGATCTCTTTGAAAATCACAGAAAAGGATGAGGAAGAATGTATGCGATTCAAGTAGAAGAGTAGTTAAATTAATGTTAGAAGAGTTAGCAATGTCTGCCACAGCTCATGATCATGCGTTAACCGAAGAAAAGTTTTGAAATATGAGATTCAATCATTCTTAAAGTCATGAACCTGGATACATTTTCAGTCGTTTAGGAATAATAAAATGTTTTTAGCCGATTATGCATTCCAAAAAAGGCTAAAATATTACCAGTATTGTAAAGGTTCGCCTTTGTTATAACCGCAGAACAGCATTATTTTAAATACACTTTATAACACATTTATTTCATTACAATCCGCCTGTTTGAAACTTGAGAAAAGAATTTTACTTCAAATTTCACATCTTTTGAAAATTTTTGAAAATAACAGATATCAGTCGCGAATTTTCATTCAAAATAACATTATGGACAGAAATCCGTTTAGAAATCCATAATGCATTATCTATTAAGAAAGAAAGTTTTGCTGAAAAGCTTATAAATTTTATTTGTAAACTACATTTCACTGAATAGGTCCATTAATATCAATTTAGTAGATTTCCTTACATTTATCGCTCAATCGAGATATTAAAGAATTAGCTCCTACAGATTAATCCTCTTGGTCTATATTTTTATTCCACAAAGGATATAGTTGTATCTATTTCTGAGTTTTTCTTGCCAATCTTCTTGTTATCAAATTATTAAACATCAATTTCCATATCACGAAACTAAGGTCAACATTCGCTGGATAGTTCGAAAAGAATATTTCTGGGGCGAACCAAAAGCTTACGGAAGGAAATGTTTATATCAATGATATTCCGTTCCTCCAGTGGTTCTACCAACTTCAATACTGCCCAATATTGATTTACCAGTTCTATATTTTTTAAATATCAGTTTCACTGTGGAATTCGATAATCTTCTCCAAATAATAACAAAAATACACTGAACAAACGAAAAATATCAGTCGGCTAATAAACAATTAACGTGAAGTTGAAATTCAAGTTTATTCTCCTACATTTTTCCGTTCGGGGTGAAAGAGATGCTTTATATGCTATACATTCTCAGAGGTTTATGTATGTACGTCAGATTTTTGAGAGAGCATCTCGAGGAATAATTCGAAAGAAAGTTGAGCATTTCTTCGCCATCAGAGATGGGTAACAACTTATTAAGATGCAGCTCGTGCCATCATTACTCTCGTTGTTCCGACGGGAACCATTAGTCGAAGTGAAAGCGACTT
Source organism: Ladona fulva (assembly GCA_000376725.2). Classification (NCBI taxonomy): domain Eukaryota; kingdom Metazoa; phylum Arthropoda; class Insecta; order Odonata; family Libellulidae; genus Ladona; species Ladona fulva. The sequence continues at coordinate 2,130,604 of KZ308123.1, read as the reverse complement.
TCCTTAGCTTAGGAAACAATCATAAGAACTCTTAATCATTAGATAGTAACCATACCTTTCGTTTTTCTCCCCATTCTAAGCGGATCAATTTCTTTTTTCACAGCTCAAAATTTCCTATTTATCCGTCATGAATCTCGTCGAGCGAACACATCCTTGCTCCCATCTAATAAACTTTCACGTCTACTAAAATCATTCCCCGACCCACTGCTTTTCAGCAGGAAACAGACTTTTCCGACCCTTACGTCTAGCTCCCGAATGTGCTTCTTTTATTTCAACCTTTTCACAATTCCCCGTGTCTCCACATCCATACATCTCACGCAACGTCTTCCCCGATCGTGGTTATTCTTCGCTCTTCCGTCTCAGCCCTTTCCTAATCTCCCATTCTCCCAAAAACAATTCGATCCCCTCTGCTCGCGGTCTATCGCCTCTTTTGTACCAACTTCCACTCAGATCACGTGTCGCCCGCCAATCACACGCTCAAGTGTTGGGAACCCTTTTCGTCAGTCGTAGAGTGTACGGCTTCTTCCTGGTTGTTTGCATCGCCCTTCCGACGCTGTAAACCCGAGAAAATAATTATCCTTCGATCATTCTCACCTCCTGCCACTTATAATTGGAACTACTCTTCACTGTGACAGAAGATGATTGCCTGACCTGTTCTACCACTGCTACCGGTAAACAGGAGCTCAAATCTACTCCTAATAATAGTATTTGTAACAGATATAAGTTACTCTCCGCAAAGATGACAGTTATTTTTCATTGCTGGAATGAATTTTAGTGAATTAAACCACATTTACAATGTAATTATTCACTGGGTTTTTGTTCTTTCTTCATTTCTTAAATAATAATAATAATAATTTATTTAACTCAAACAGGTTGCCCCACACAAAAACACAAAAGAAAATAGAAAAAGGAAAGAATATACAAAATAATAAAAAACGATAAAATACATAAAAAAAACATAGTACAGTCCAGTTGAAAAGCAATATGAAGTACAGACAAAAAGAAAGTGTTATGGTGCGGAGTTAGTAGCAAAAATTGAGTAAGCCTTTCTCCTTATGGTATTCAAGGAATCGCAGAAGTCCACAATGTTGGATATGACCAAAACGGCCTCTTTCCCTTTAGATATCTCTATAATATATACCTTCTCAGACAAGTTTAATAGCGGAAAAATAAGTTGTTCGTGAAGAAAAAAAAAACAGGATAAATATTTTTCTAGATGGAAAATTTCGCTGAGTATGGTAATGCATGCGTGCTGCGTGGTTGCCTAGCTTCGATTTTCAGTTGCAATTTTGCTTAAACAAAGGCGCATTGAGTTGAACGGCAGGACACATATCCGTTATTTTGTAAAAGGAATGTGTCCTGAAAGTTTTGTCTAACTCCACGTGGCACAAACCTAGTGTGTATTTTTTTTCCAATACCTTGTACCAGTTTTTTGTCTTAAAACTCCTTTGCTGTGGATGCCTCTGATACCTGAAACTTGAAAGACTCATTTAACTGAAAAATGTATCCTAACTTTGAGATATTCAATGTAAATTTTACCATGACCTTTTGGTTGAAAGTACTCGATTATCCTTCGTATTTCATCTTGTTTTCTTTTAAAGTTTACAATGCTTTTTTTTCTTATTTGTTTTAAGGAGCAGATCGTATGCTTTCTACATTATATTTACTCTAAGAGTATTTTAATATTTACGTTATTATAATTGTATTTTCTGACAATTCCCAAACTCGGCGGATGAAATTGTAATTCTTTTTGCGGTGGCGATATTTTTATTATTCGAAAAGGTTAAATTTCTCACTTTTGCAAACAATTTTTAAGATCATATGTCCTACTAAAATGAATAATAACATAAAACAGGAGCAGAAAATGAGTACATTTGTTTAGTGGCAGTTTTTATATGCACTATTTACATTTTCTTTTTTATATTATGGTGTTTTATTTGCAAGAACAAGGGAAATTTAGCGTTGATTCTTTGATTTCTATAATCCATTTGTAGTAATTTCTCATATTTATACAGGTGAGTTTATTCAGTCATAAGCTATAAAAATTATTCCCTCAATCTAGATGAAGTTTTCCGATATCATGGCAGTGATTATTTCCGTGCGTGTGGAAGAGAGATGAGAGAATAATGATGGATCTAAAATTACGACTCTCCCTGAGCATTTCCTTTAATATGATATAAATCCCGCATCTCACGCATCGTCGTATTCTTTCCGCATTTATATTTCTGTTGACTCCAAGAAACACTCCTTCCGGCTGCAACTTCTGGTGTGGCCCGTCACATAATGCCACCGCCTGCCTCTTTCCCAAATCAGTATTTCAGTAGACACGCAGGGACAATTTAAACAGGAGGCACGTAAACGTTGCCTTTGGCAGAAACGATTTTGTATAGGAAAAGAGCATATAGGTAAAAACTTTAGAGATAATTTCGTAGATATAATGCGTTGAAAATGCGCTAAACCATGGGAAGGCAAACTGAGTGAAAAGCTAGTGTAAGGTAACAAGGTGAGAGAGAATGAAATTTATCATCATCGTTCCACACTGAGAGTAGTTAGGTGCATTTTCACCAATACACTTGAATTACTAATTACATGGAGGAAAAAAGTTAAGGTGGCGTGGCTTGTAAAGGATTTCACCTAGGAAAAACTCCCAACGAGAAACGGATATCATAAAATCTGACGGGACCGGCAATTGAGCCCGGGTCTCCCAAATGCTGGTTGGTACCTGAATTCATTAATCAAATTCAAACATTTGATGGTAATCATTCGCTGAAACCTGGTCGTGATTTTCTCCACAAGATCTAAAATCCTGTGGAAAAATGCCTTCCCGAAGACATGCCGTCCCGAAGACTTCGCTAAGTCTAATGTTATTGGAAAATAGCTCAATGGATGGAGCAACCAAACGGCAATTGAAAGTCGTTGATTCGGTACCCTCTGATTATTTTCAAGTCCGTTTCTCCTTGGTAATCACATGGATGCAGGTTTGACATGGGACTTTCAACTCTCAGTTGACACATATACAATAACAAACGAGAATATAATTGTAATATTTTCCTCCATCTACGTTTTCCACAAAAATATACATGTAAGAGTAACAAAAGGAAGAGAAAAAGGTAATATAAAAAGCTGTGCTGGGAATGCCTTAAAAAACATACACAGCTCTTTGAAACAGTTTTTATTTTTCAAATGTTATTAAAAAACAGAAATGAGTTTATTTATAATATTTACATGCACCAATTTAAATTTCCAATTGTATACCGTGTCCTTTCTTTAATTATAATCATTCCTTCTCAGTTTATATTGGACAACGCTTGTAGTCTGATATAAACGGAGAAGGAAAATTCATCTTTTTGCCATCTTGGTCATTCTGTAATTAATGTAATATCCACTCTTTGGTCCACAAATCCATCTTTCTCAATACCTGCCCTATTCACAAATCTTCTGTCAACGTTATATTATTTCGTGGAGAATTCTAAAACAGTAACTCATTATCGGCAGAAAATCGGATAGTGAAATAGCGTCGATGGTTTCAGCCTTCACTTAGTTTGATTTATACACATTTTAATTTGTAAACACTTTAATTTATACTTACTTGATGATTCTAAGCATTTAAACCTGGGTCGTATTTTTCCTTATATCGTGGTGGTGCAAAAATAATGTGTTAAAGTTTTTCATTAATTTACTTTTTTCTGACTGTGAAATATTTATAATACAACGCCCTAAATTTGCTACGCTCCATCATAGCCTCCAAACACCCGCACAGTGTGAATCTTGCAGAATTAGGGCTCGGCTAAACACCTTTCTTACTTTCTTTGGTTTTTCAACGAGAGTGGAAAGTTAAAGTTCGTTCCAATAGGAATCCGTGGTGATGTATTCATTAGAGGGATTCGAAAATGGAGCATATGCAGTGCGCCGAAAGACTTTCTCCCGATTGCGTGAGCAAACTATCAGTAGGCAATCCATAATTAAAATCCCCCATTAGTTTCCATTCTACATCATCAAGCTTTGCTGCCGATCTGTAATTCCTAGGATCTCGGCGTCTCATTAGTGTTTTCCTTTCGAGTTCTCTCAATTATTCTGAGATAGAAAACTTTTCAGACCCCCACCAATTTACTTAGAAATAATTGCAGCCGCTGCAACTGGCTAGAGTATCCTCCGGCGCGGAGGTATTTTCCACGTGAGTCAGACTGGAGAAACCGGCGATTTAATAACGAAAACAGGCGTACTTTAAAAGGTGCGATTAGGAAATCCCATCCGCCCGCACTATCCGTCTCTTTTAGGTTACCCAACTTTCGTGGGGATGATTAATATTCCGCTCCATTCAATTGCTATCGGCACGAAAACAGAGCGGATGCCGCTCTCATCGAACGTATGTTAAACGGCTGTAGACTTTCTCCTCTGTCGTATTAAGACTTCTATCCCACGGTGTCCATTACTCTCTGGCAGGACTCCTTAATCAGCGTGATGCAGAGATTTGCCCCCAGGAACCTCTTGGTGCCTGCTTTCCTGCAGCTCACGAAAATGAATGCAAATTATTAAGTATATGCCGGCTATTAAATCCTTCTCTAAATAGCGACATCATGTTAAAAATCAGCTTTTCCCTGATCTAGAAATACTCCCTGTGGAAATGGCTTGGTTCCATATTGGTTCCTACCTAAATCTGTGGATACTCCGCTTATATTCAATTATCTAATAAGAATCTTGGTTGAAATTTTGGTCTATCGAATCCTTGTTTATCCTCCTCATAATGTTCTATTCTCGCAAAACTTTCAAGAAAGACCGAGAAAGTCGTTTTGCAAGATACCGTTGTTATAAGCATGCTAATGAAAAGCTTAAGATTTGGAAAGTAGGTGATGATTTTCTCGCCTAAGTTTTCTAGCTCTAATAGATCTTGTATTGGTTATCCAAATGGCGAACGTAAAAAGGTATCGAACTCTTCAATTGCAATACCTTCAATGCCATCGTTATTTTGAAATCTGCATTTCTCTCGAGAACTGAATAAGGTTCAAAAAAAAAACTCCATTTTAACGTTAATGATTACCAAAGTTACTCCTGATTCTGTGTTGTTTATGAATAAGGTTCGATTGAAATTAAACTTTAATAATCTCTTAAAATTTGGGAAAACGGGTAAGGGTGACTTTGCGCAAGATGGTGCGCACCCAGGAAAAATCCCAAGGAAGAATGGACTTGAAAAAAGTCTGACGGAATCGGGAATCGAACCCTGGTCTCCCAATTGCTGGTCGGGTGCTCTGCCCGTTAAGCTATCCCGGCAGAACAATTCGATTCCCGGTCCCATCAGACTTTTTTTCAAGTCCATTCTTCCTTGGGAGACTTAAAATGTGTAAATGAAAGATTGAAGGATTGAATGATCTAGAATATTCGGTCGCAGCTTTCCGTGTTCCACGTCTCAGAAATCGGCGAAGATAATGAAATTCATTTAGATGTACAGTTGTGATCGGGATATTTTCTTCCACGTAACCATTTAAGTTTGCGTGTACACAATGCCATGGTTGGCAAGAGCTGAATCAGGATTCGAATACATTGAAGTACTTAATGGTTTATTATTTCTTACACAATTCTGCCACAGTCAGACGCTGGATCAGGTAGTGACGTTAATTTACGCAATATTTAGCTAAAATATTTCGTAGCTAATTCAGTCATTTTATTAACAAAATTATACTCTCATCTGTCCTCTCATTTCTCAATTACTCGAAATGATTCGATCAATATAAGAATAACTGAGGTTACTATCGATGCATTTTTATAGTTCGAGAACTACGATAGGGCAAATGCTAATTTTTAACACACTTATTTCACGTCGTGTCTCAATCAGGGATTTGAGACAGGCTTAGCAAATAACTGAAGTTTTTCAATTTCGCATGTTCATTCTGAAAATTTTCAATACAAGCCGCGTCATTCGTAAAATGGTTTACTAATATCTACATCACTATTAATGCGTACATTACTGTTGCTATGGACTCACTGTGGGCTTGGATTTTCTTGCTGAATCATGTTGTGAAATTTTGTTGTATGAATTTGTAAAATAATTTGAATATTGAAAACTTTAGACATGAAATGAGTCGGAATTAAGAGGTCGAAAATATTTCAGTGTCAATATATACCAAACGATGACTAATATCGGTGGGTGTAAAGTATTAAGATGATTTCCTGTGAATTTAAGTCAGATATTTCACCAAAATAATTCCAGTCGGCGAAACTGATAAATGAATTCCGATTACCTATTAAATAGGGGACGTCCAAGCTTTTTGCTCCATAGTGTATCATCAGCATTATAAATATTTTTTAAACTTCTTTACCTTTATGTATACCATTGGAAATCGGTACATTTTATTTGTAACGTCTGTCTGTAAAGAATTCAGCCAGAGGGCCAATTTGGACCTCATCCCCTCTACCATCAGCTAAAAAACGCTAGGAGAGGGAAATGAGGCTTACTAGGCAAGATGAGGAGTGAGGTAGTTTGCCCTTGCTTTCCTTAATGAGCCAGAATGCTATAAGCAGAACATGCCCACTTTACTGAAGCGTAATGATTCTACTAGTAACACTTTTCGTAACATTGCATAATTCCATATCTTTAATTAATGCCATTATTCAGTATAATTCATACCTCATTAGCTTTCATATCATCACAGTCATAAACAAGACTGTGACGCAAGTACATAAAAGATAAATTTTTTCTCTATCCCGTACTAAAAGACGAATGATAAATATTGCATTCGTCAAGATACCATTTATAATACAGGGAGTACATTTTTCGTTGACTCAAATATCTAGTTATTGCTTGTCGAGTTTAATAGAAATTCTATTTTCGAATTCCAGCCACCGAAAGAGGACAAAAATACGTGTAAAAATACACGGTGAGTAAGAAATCTTGCAAGGGCCTCACATGGCCTACAGGCTACGGGTTGGTGACCCCCGTTTCACATGATTGATCCGCCTGTTTAACAATAAACGTCTGCAATTAGAAAATATCCTCTCGGAGGACACAGATCGTGCTAATGTAACACCATGGCTCTTCGTGGTTTGGAAACAACGGCAATTCCTCGGTTGCGTATCCCACAGCGGTTGTTTACACCGTCCAATCCGTCCACATGACGGAAAATCCCGAGCAGTCTTTTCGGCGCTCCTAAACGATCCTTTGTCTCGAAAATCCCCTTCCACTCTTCCATAGCCTCTCCCTCAAAAACCTTTCAGTCCTTAACCGGCAGTTGCTCCATATCCTGGCCGTCGAAAAAATTCTCGCTTTTTACGAGGTTTAGATTTGAATATCTATAACGCCCGATCGGCGGCGGCTCGACGTCCTCCGGGGTTCGGCCGTTCCTTTAAACCTACAATTACTTTCTCCCTTGAATTTAAGAGCATAATTTGGGGAAGTTACTCCGAAGGTTGGGATGTTGCGCAATGCCCGATTTTTTTTAATCAGTCCCTCCCAACTCGAAGGAAATAGAAGAAATTTGGTCGATTTATCTAAAAACCACTTTCTAATCTGGAATACTCGTTTCGGAAACATTTCTAAATCATTGTTGCCTTTCTCCTCTCTTAATCGTCAACTTTTCTCCACAAGTTTTAAAATTTAACACCACTGTTGCTATGCAGTGGGCGTGGCTAAATGGAGTAGTTTATCTCTAGATAGAGAATTTTAATATTTGGTACCGGGTCTAAGATGTAAACTTCTCGATGAGTTTGGGTAAAGTAACAGTTCAGTTTAGCTGCTCCGAGGATATCCTATTTCTGTATTAGGACCCAGTAATATATGTCTAGCATAGGCCATCAATTCACCTGAATTTGGCTACTTTTCGTACATTGCATTGTGACTGAAGGCTGTGCCCTTCCAGTACTTGGTTGCTTTGAGAAAAGGAAAGCTTATTATGTAAGCATGAAGTTGATTAATTCTATAATGAATCGGATATGAAAGAGGTCACTTTTGTGGAGACTTCGAGGTTATTTTCTTCTTCGATTGTTCCTTAACTTCAAATGGCTTAATAGATGTATCGCTAATTACACTTATCGAACAATTCAATCCTACCTGGTGATATGTTTCAAAAACTGCTTGTTAAGCTATTCAGAAACTTGGAGAAGGTAATATGGCATGAATAAGCGACCATACCATCGTTATGCTAGCTTGCTTTGCCATCATAGATTAACTCCGTAGCTCGACCGTTTCACTACTAGTTTTTCATCATCCGATAATTTTTTGCCTGTTATATAAAAGGCTGATCAACCGATCAGATTTTTTTACTAGTCATCGCATGAAAGTACAGCACAGCCGAAAAGATATGTAGAGCAGCAATTATCGGAGACCATGCGCGGATGTATTGAAAAAACAATAATGAGGATTTCCAATCGCAGTTCCGTACGTTCTTACTTCTAAGCTGCGATGGAATACACTTTTTAAATGTTTATATGAGCTTCCTATGAGAAGGTTTTTTTCAAAACGTGAATCTGAAATACACGAAAGGAGTCTACAAGGGACCATACATTTTCTATCTTGTGAACTGCAGAGAATGATATCGTTTCCTTTTCGTCTTTCCTTCGTTACTATATTCATTTTATTGTATAATAATAATATATACAATATAATNTACTCCACCACCGCCGCCAAATATTTACATTTTTACAATTACGCACTGACCCTGCAATCCGCCATTGATGTGTGGCAAAGGGTATATAAATGGCGATCACGGGTTACGGGATCTATCGAGTATTAATTCTTTCTGTTAGTGGTACTTAACTTCCACTATATTCGGATTAACTGAGGTTTGATGGAGTTCTGAAGGCAATAAATTCTTAATTCCTACACCAGGCATAAAGCAAATAGAAGGAATAAAAAAACACTAAAAAATTTCACAATATAATTAACTCGACCGGTATCAAATAATACTTAGTCATCACCAGGTCAATATCATCATAACATGTATTAGTTGAAACTGGTCAAATTAAGGAAATATATTGTGGAATTTTTACAGTTTTTTTTCTTCTTCTTATTTCATTCTTATTCTTATCGATGATTAACCCGAATAAAGAATCATTGCTGCACTTAAATGCGTAACACAAAAAAAAAGAATTTCCAATAGAAAGTTTCTGCTATTAATTATATTTTGGATAATTAACCAGCCTGACTTAATCGCTTCAATATTTCGCTAAAATTCAATCCGCGAATTCTTTATAGGTCGAAAATCCGGCTCCGAAGCCTTATTCATTAATCTTGGCAGAACTTAATCTCCAAAAATTAAAACTGTCCCAAACGTAAAAACTGCTTTTCTTTAAGCGGGATATTAATAGCATTTGATAACCGTATACGATATCGACTGGTAGCTAATTACATGATTGAAACAGTGCAAGAAAAAAAGCCATTATTCGTTTTTCTGGCCAACGAAAATCAAAGCTGAAAAAGGGAGCGCGAGGAAAATAAATCTCATTGCCTTTATCTCTCAATCTGACAACTAGGATTGATAGATAACGTCCCGTGAAACCGGACCGACGATAATTCGCTCAGCGGGACTTCCACTATACGCACCTCGATATGTATCAAAACAATTTCGAAAAGATAACCTTTTCCGATACGAATTGTCCAAGATAAAGCTTTAACGTCACTTAGAGAAATCTGGACCAGCAGCATTGTTCCGACTACCTGATTCGAGATCTGAAAGGGCGGCTCATAGAAAGTTCTAATTTATCGAATTTAAGGTGGTGAAATGTAAATCTATGAAAGAGTTCGTTATCATTAATCTAGGAAATTAATGCGACCAATAATGAATGATAAATAACCTGAGTACACCGCGATCAAAAGATAACATTCATTAACTTGATGAAAACACCTTATAAATAAAGTAGAAAGAATATACGTGTGAGCGTGTTTGTTCGCCTAAAACTGCAGAACCAGAGGTTGCACAACTTTCTAACTTTAAGGATAGTTCAATATCCTCCATGCGCAGACAATAGGCTACTTTTTATTTGCCTTCGCTCCGGTTCGACCCCTGAAGTGTAAAAGCGTTCCCGTAAGATATACTTGTAAAATTTATTTTTATCATTAACAGACTTTGTTCCTTTTGCAAAATTTAATTAGAAATAATGTTCCAAAGAAATCTAGACAGATACCAAAGAAGGGGAATTGGATGGAAATTCATATATTGGTCGTGGAATATTGCTTTCGATTCGAAATTGAAAGAATGTTGATGAACTATGGGGTTTATGAAAAGGAAACAATTTTATCCTTTAGCATTTACGATGGTGAATCTCTGGGTTAAATTGGCGACCAATTAGGAGTGTTTCTTAATCTAATAATTAGGAATTTTCATATTAGTTGCAGTTATTTGTTACTTTTTCACTATCATAGATGCGAGGAAATGAGGTAGTCATCAGTACAGGGACGGAAAACGGGAAATTTTCAGGGGACTTGAGGTGAATTTTGGAAAAATTAAGTCTACAAAGAAAATTGCATTACGTATTTCACGCTAGGGTAGCCGTATTTACATTTGCATTCTTCTTTGAGGGCTTCATTTTGTCGATTTTACCGAATTTGTTTCCTACTCTAAATTTAAATCCATCGTTTACATATTCTATCCGTATGTACATTTAATAGTGAACGTTTGTCCATCAACATGATCTCACAAATGATGAAACGAAGAAAAGTTTTCTTTCGTTTAGTAAATAGTTTTTCCCACGTCTCATTAGTGATATTAATTATTCGATGTTTTTCTGATAGTACTTTAAGTCAAATAAGTGTTTCGTTCATCAGTCTGTATTTCCCTGTTGAGATTCGACGGGGAGTTTTGATTAGATTAAGAAACACTCCTAATTGGTCGCCAATTTGACCTAGAGATTCGTCATCGTAAATGCAAAACGACAAAGATGACTCCTTTTCATAAAACCCATCATTAATTCTTACCATTGGATTTAAATAGGCAAAATTCTCCTAGTATTTTTATGAGAAAGTTTGTGGATTTGAATTCAATAATTGGCTTTATTGTCAAGGGGACCGATTACTTATAACCCCAAAGTTTCACAAAATTTCGAATCAAAACAATAATATATGAATATTTTCCTCAGTTCCCCTTCTTTTGGTATTTTTCTCGTTTCGTTTGGAATATTCTTTCTAATTTCATTTTGCAAAAGAAGCAAAGTCTGTTGGCAATAGAAATAAATTATACATGTATACCTTACGGGAAAGCTTCTGCAATATCTGGTTCTCGATACCACCAGCCTTTATATCGAAAATATTGCCTATTTTAATAATGTTTATTTAATGATCATATGTTAAAGTTTTTGAAACGACTCTCTTAACCTTATATAATTGCGTATGTTCTTGAGTATTAATTATGAACTCATTTTCCAAAAAGATACTTTCCAATAAAAAATATAGTCACCTAAATTCAAACGGAGCGAAGTGCATCGAACCCAAGACAGTTTAAACATCGCTCTCGGAGCCGAGGGTCTATCTCCGATTATAATAATTTTAGTTATATAGAAAAATACGTTGAAGTCACAATCCACCAAAAAGTTGTTTCCAGGTGCGAAAGCCAGCCTTTTGATTTTCATAAGTTATTTCTTCTCTTTTTATCCTACTTTGTTCAACGGGTACTCACGATGGAGTATTTACAAGCGATCTCATCTACAAAACTCACATGCAGAGATGGAACCTTGAAAGAGAACTCGCTTCATGAAACTTTCTCATCTCACGGGCCGAGAAATTCCGACGGCAATAAAACTTCACCCCGTAAAATTCCAATTTATAAATATATCTCAACGACTAAGTTATCGACTCAGCGACGGGGGCACTAAAAAATCTTCACGTACTTTTTACAACCCTCTTTGAAATAAGTTAACGTATTCGTTGATAACGATATCCCCAACCGTCCGATCATGAAGTGAGACATTCCCGCCGAGATGTTTCCTCCCTCGGCACCACCCCAAACTCCCATTAAATCCTCTCCTCGCATGAATTGTAATAACGTATCGAGAGCGTTACGACTTCAAAGAGTGCACCGAGCGTTCAGGGACGACGAAGGATGTTACGCCTTTGGAAAAAAAATGGGTGAAAAAAGGAGTCGTTAAGGAATTCCTGGTCCGAGTGGGAATTGGGGAAAAAACGATTTCGGAGGCGGGGAAGTAAGGGAAGTTATGGCGGAGGAGGAAGGGGGAGGTCACACTCAGGCACGCACACCTCGAATGCAGGACGGCCATGAAGGACTGAGACGGTCCGCCCCCAAAGCGATTATTACGACCACCATGGTCTTTCGGCGTTTTGGAGCACTTTGAGGGACCCTCCGGAAATGAAGGAGCAGCACCTGATGGCACGACCGTATAAACCCCTCTTCCTATCCTATTCCTCCATTCACCTCTCCATTGCGGGCCGAGAAAAATAAGGGTTTTTCATTTTTAGGGTCGGGCAGATTGTGCCCTTGTAACAGTCGGTTCCGATCCCCTGGGCATATGGCCGCTAAGAATTCTCGCCTTCCTTGATGAGCGGAAATCCCATTTGCTCTGCCGTCGTAAAAATTCTTTCATACCGAATTGTAGGGGATCGAAAGGGAAATATCAACGACTTGATGAAACTATCTCGTTACAATACAGATTATGTACATAAGTTTTTATGTACCTGGGGTTTTACAGCTTTAAATTATTTTTTTAATGCGAGAAAAAAACAATTTTCATTTAAATGTTAATCTTTCGTATTGAAATAATACTCGAAAGATCTCTTTGCGTGTAGTAAAGTGTATTCTGCTTAACCGGAAGAGAAATTCTTTCTTTGTATGCAAGTTTCCATCTTTGTTGATGAGTTTGAAAATCGAATCGCTTGCAGATACAGTAACAAAAAAGGTAAATATTCCATCGTCAATATCTTACATTACTTCATACTGGGAGTGCGTGTCGGTTAAAGAACCTCTCGTCCTTACGTTTACAAAATATACGATCCATTTACATGCTCACAAGAAACATCTACGTCTCACTCTAAACTCCTTTTCCTTGGAACAGGTTTTAAGACCTTTAAAAGAAAATAATGTGCTTTTTCCCTGTTACATTTCGAGCTATCTAAAGTAAATAATCGACAGTAAATGATCTCGAACGAAACTAACACAATGGTTTCATATTCATGGCAATTTCAGTTAATAGAGAATTGTAGAGAAGTACAATTTTAATTGGTTATATATCATTGTTGTAAGCTATTCAGCTGGATTTAAATTCGCGAAACGGGTACAGAAATAATGCCATTCTTAATTAAGAAGTATGCTTTGATTAGATATAATATGAAAAAATACGATAAACCAAAGTAATTTTTCTCGTTCAGTGAAATACCGTTTTTAAACAGCTAACATCTCTTGGATTTTGTTGCCTCTTAAAATAGCCGATTTTCTCTTATTCCCAGATTTCGGTGAATTATTTAGTTTAAAAACATAAGCATAACATAACCAATTCATGAAGCTTTCGTTTGGAAATCAATGGTAGTCTGAATAGTGGAGCAATCGTTACGATATATTCCACGAGGATTATTTAACTTCTGTTTCAATGTCAATTTGTTACAAAAGTAAATGTTGATTTCTTGCAAGTTAAGAGCATTTCCTCATTGTTTCGAAATATTCAGAAAATGTTGTTCTATTACTTAAAAAGTCCACATTTAAAATATCAAACTATGAAAAATAACCATCATAATTGAATTCGTAAAATAATCTCATTGGTTTATAAAATCCCCAGGAGCTGCCATTTCATAAGCTTGAGTAAATGTTAGAATGTGACGGCGCGTCATGAAAAATCATCGTCTGACCGTCACGTAATAATACACCGCTACCTTCGGTCACCGTAGGATGATAAACCCTCCGTTTACAACGATTAACTGAGGGCCAAAGAGTACTTTATTAAGGAAAAGATCTGAATACAAATTGGTTTCCCGATCTACGGCATATCAAGCGGACCCCTGGAATCTATAATTTCCTAATCAACGGATATACGGAATTCTTCCCTAATCACCATATCCACACGAGGAACGTTTATCGGTGTACCATCTGACCTCCTCATCGTTGCTTAAGTTTCTTGTAGAATATCTGACATGCAGTGAGGAAATCCTAGAGGTAAGACGAAGAAGTCTCGACGCTGCATTCAGATAAAGAGTTGACGTCTTCTTCCTCGCGAGAATGAGAGCACTGAAAGTAAAAGGAAACGTCAGCTTAAGCGCGAGCGAGGAGAAAGTGTCCACTAACCCGGTGCGGTGTTCTCAAGAGCGACAAACCAAATAGCCCCAGCGGTGGTTAGGGAAAGGAGTCGGGACAGTGCATTGAGGGGAGAATGAGTAAGATAAGGGTCACGATGTTTCCCAATTGCCGCCATTGGATACTTCCGCCTAAGCGAGCGGTAATGGGTTTAGGGAAGTCTTAAGATAGGAGAGAGGGAGAGAGTTGAGGAAAGTGTGGATGGAAGGATTTGCAATTCAGTTTATGAGTACCGTGACGTTATTGTGGGAAAGGAGTGCTGATGGATTACGAGCGAAAACCCATTGCAGCTTAGCGGAAACGGGCGATATGAAGGTATAGCTCTGAAATAACTTTTGTTCGTTTACGTCAGTCTTAATGCAGATTCGTTGACGTCGATCCTAGTGTAATGGTCCTGTTGTCAAGAGATCTTATTAGCTATAGCTTAAAGGAGCTGAATTGGGAAACCCTTGAAAATAAAGGAGAGAGAAACATAGTGACGTATATTCATCGGCCATATTTATACGAACCACTCAGGAAACAGTAGCACGCTATATTTTTACCTCCTTGATTTTGCATTAGAATCGGTTAAAGTTACAATATTAAGGCTAAGAAGCTCAGAAAATACTTCGCTCAAAGGCTGAGAAGCTCATAAAATAATAAAAATCACATATGATATTTTATGAGAAAAGCGAGTAAAAATGGTAAAAATAATGTAACTGTAAGCTACCTAAGTATCATCACATATGATGCCTGCAAAGTTCTGAATTATTTATTTAAATTTATATTGTATTTTTCATGGAGATTTATATACACCTCCTCAACATGTGTAGGAGTTTGTGTGTATGTGTTTAGTGATTTACCACCCGACGTAATGTAAACGCAAGATAGATTGTAACCATTCCTTTATACTTCTTTTAACACTTTTACTTTCAAAGAAAGAATACTGCCTATTTGTAGCAGTTATAATGATATTAATGAAAATAAATCTATAAATTGTCTAAGTAGCAGGATTTCTTTCTTTGAATTGACAATTTAAGCCTTCTTAATATGGTAAATTTCCTTTCCTTTTAATTCATTGAATATGAAATGTTCTAATCATTTATGATCGTGCTATCCCTTTTACAGAGGATGAATAACGATTAGCAGCATCACATTATTTGGTTAAAGACGAAGGAAATTAATTAAGATTTCGTTCGGATAATCTCTGATTTTGGACGAAATTATGCTTCTATGCTATTCATCTAGTAATCTTTTTCTGCTATGAAAAATTACCTCATTTATTATCAATTATCCTGTTTACATGCTAATTTTCAGCCTAATCAAGCCTACAAATACATACGTTAGAATTCTACCTTTAGGTTAGTTCATGTGCCCAAACATTCCCTATTCTAACCCCTTTGTTTCGTCTCTTGGAAACCTATCTATCCACTTATATCATATTACATCTACTACCTTTGTCATGGTCCATCGGTATTGAAAGGGAATTTGGAAGAGCTACTTTACTTTTCCAAATCATTCAAACATTATATGCGGATATCTCTAGTGGAACTTCATCAACCGGGCCTTTCGGATATCCAACTGGGCAACGCGTTCGACTTCGGTGATAGCGGTCTCGGGTTCGATTCCCGGTAGGCGCCTTAATGTTGTGGAATGACCTTAGCTGTCGAAGCACTTTTAACAATACTACTACTACTTGATATACCAGTAGAAAATTAATTTTATGGAAGTCATAGCACGAAGATATTTCTTAATTTATACAACTGAAAAATCATGACTTAGTTTTTCAGTATTTATTTCTTAAAAGACGAAAAATTTGTGCATGACTTTACGTGCAATGAGGTTTCAACCATTACCTCCTTCGCTGAAAATTGCGCACCCCGTCGCCGGAAGACAGCAAATATCCAGATAAAGGTGAAATTGATTCAATATGACATAGTAATGCAAAAATTTTGATATTCGATTTTGACTGGATATGAAAGAACACCATCAGCGCCAAGAAAGTGAGGTAAAAGCGGAAAGTAATCAAGTGATTCAGAGAATGATTTTGTTTTTCTGATGCGGAATAAGCTGCTGAAGAGCAAAATGAGCTGTATTCTTCATACGTATTCATCCCACAGATAATTGTCATGACCTTGTTAATAGTTTAATCGTAACTATCGTGTCCACGAGCCTAACTTGAAGAGAAAAAACACCAATCCTAATCCTTTTCCAACGGATCCTTAGTCACAATATATCCTATTCATTAGATCAGGAACTTTTCATGCATAAATTAAATGTCATTAAACATTTAAAAACGAACGCATAAATACTAACTAAGTAACAAAAGATCGAAAATAAATATCATGACAACATAAATTATCTACCTTTGAACAACTGCCGCGCATACCACATACGCGTTTAAACCAACCTAAAGACCCCAATGCAACAAAAATGAAAACCGTGCTTTCAAATTGTGAAATTTAACGTAATTTAGCCCTTTGTTTCGCCTGCAAACCGGCCGAGATGTTTAGATCGGTTCCACTCCATTCATTATAAAAATGCCAAAGATAACTCGGGGGAAAACAGAGCTCACGACCGCCCCATTACAGGCAGCCCTCTTCACCAAAATCCACTTCTCTCCTCCGTTTATATCTATGTATGTAATCAACGTCACCTCCACCCATCGATCGGCACCAAAAGCCCACGCCCCTCACCCAAATATCACCATCTACAACTCCCTTTCGTTCTTCCTCCAATTCTTCCACCCACTCGCTGTTTTCCCCACTTCCCCACTCATATCGCCGAATTCTTGGCACGACTCCGCTCAATTTTCCTACCGATCGGCAAATTTCCTCTCGTCCGCGGATTTACTTTAAGAGCGTTATCTTCTGGAGAAAAAATGGGTGCCTTATGGAGAAAGTGAGTTTTCCTGCAAGATTACCCACTTTTTTAACCGGGTCTGTGAGGAAGTTTTGGAGGCCGTTTCGAAGGAACGTTAACCTCTGTCAGCGAGAATGATTTTAGTGATACGTGTGGTAACAAATGAGACGTGTTCCACTTTGCGGTTTAATTAACATTTACTGTTGAACAATTTTGATGGTGATACTGAGCGTAATGATCCATGTCTTAAATTAAGATTCTTTGCGTTATTGCTGCGAAATCGTTACCGAAGAAAATGTCACCAAGTAGAAAGGCTGTCTGTGTTAAACCTTTGCCTTATCTTTCTTTTCAAAAGCGTCCTATTTGCCGTTTGATTTACTTTGAGGTTCCAGAAAGCTTCTTTACTCTTGCGAACCCACCCAGTGGAATCATTCCACGATAGATTGAATGGAAAATTGCGATTTTTAGTAAACTTTATCTAGAGTAATTGTAGAAACACAATTAATTGGACTAAGAATTTTAATTTTACTACAGCACAAGAGAATATACGCACAAACGACCCAGGTTTCGATGCATAGCATCGTCATAAAATTCTTAGTCCGACTAATTGTGTTTCTTCAGCTATACCACCAAGTAAATCATCGAAGTTTTAGAGTGATTGTATTCCTCTTCAATGAAGTCAACTACTTGTGCATTGCATGGCACCATATTCAATTTAAAGTTTTATCTTAATCACTTCTTGTTCTCCTTGGAGGTTTTAGAGAATTGAAATTTGCTTGGCTCCATCTCGTTGAGAGATGCTTGCACATATACGCTATTGTTTACGTTATTATTTTTCAATCTTTATTTCCACCACCATTGATGATTCGCCTTCAAACCTGACTTCAAAAATACTATGAGAATGGAAAAATATTAAACAAAGCCACCAGTCTTTGTGAATAAAAACTCATAATTATTTACTCCCCCTTAATTCCAATTTGAAAACTCATGTTAACTACGAATATTTTACGCTTTTATTTATCAATTTACCATTTAATGCAGCTTTTCTTTAAGATTTTAGCGACACCATGGCAACGAGGAATCTTATTCAGAGCTTTCCTCCACGTTCCCATTCTCAAATTCTCCTGGTTTCACGAAAGATAGTGTTTCGATAAATTAAAAAAATCTGCTTTTTATCTTCATCTATTTTCTCCCCGACCTGAATCTCTTCTTCTTTAAAGTTCACGTCCTAGGCTCATCTTCTTTTCAACTCACTTTTCCTCCATCCTTTCATTTCCCACCTCATCCCCCACATCCCCCGCACGTCCACCCATCAAAGCTCTCCCAAAAAATCCCCTTCCCTCTTCCAAATCCTCTTCACATACGAATCCTGACAGCTTCTCCTACCCACCCACCCTCTCCCGCGCCTAAATTGGCCATCTTACCCCACTTTTTTAGCATTTTTTCTTCATTCGCACCCACAACTATCCCATCCTTCTCCCTCAACCCCACCATCTTCCTCGTCCCCCCTCTTATGGAATGCGATCCGCGATTTCTTCGCGGCTAAAACCGGTCCCCGCTTTCGTGGGAAGTACAACACGCGGTGTCCATCGCTGTGTGGGCGTTTGCGAGAGAAAGAGATGGAAGAGGGGAGGAAGGGAGAGAGAGAAAGATGGTCTCAAAGGGACGAGGAGGAGACAGGAGAAGATGAAGGAGATGTAATCGGAGAGATTCAGATGACGGGATATGGAGACTGAAGACAAAAAGCAGAGCGAGTGATTAACTGAGCAAAGATTAGCCAGAGAAGGAGATAGGGAAATAGGATATGAAAATTACATCCCGCGAATGAAATTAGTAAGGCTGAGAAGAGTATTATGAAACGGGGATAATTCCATACGCCTGGAATAATGATTTCATGAATAAGAATGTGCGGATGAAGAAAGATATTACGATGGATCAACGGTTATGGAAGATTTTCTTGAAGCATTAACGATGAATTTTTCAATCTCAGATCCACTGTGAAATGTATAATTCGTAATGTATACAGATAGTTACTGGATTTTTTTATTCCAGTAGTACATTTAAAATCCTGGTAAACTAAAGACTATTTTTTTCGGTAATAGATTTAAGATAAATAACTTTTAGGATAAAATAAAGTTCACCGTGTAAAAACTTACACAAAGTAGAGGCCTCATGTGTAGATTTTATTAAGAAGTTCGTTATTTTTCATTTGCTTTCGGCTAAATTCAGAGAGAGGTTCATGAAAACCAGATGAGAATTAAATTTAAAAAGTCAAAGGGAAGGAACGGATATCAGATACACTGCTTCAAAGTGGTTGGGTAGCCATGTGGGGAAGAAAACCGGCTGAATCCTTCGTGAAGTCCCTTTCTTGATGCAAATTGTAACGGACGAGTGAAAAATCTCCAATTTTTATCCTCTTCTGCCGACTCAAACCGGCTGATGATCCTAAGCTGTACATCGAGCTAAATTGTTCCTCGTTATCTAGAATACCTGCACATTGAGCTAAATTGTTCTTCATTATTTAGAATTCGTAGCTAAGCTGAAACGGATTCTTATATTTATTAAATATTTGTTTATCTACCAATGTGTTCGAGTAAGTTCACCACTCTCCGTAAAGAGTTTTCTATTATTTCTACTATCTATTACTACATTTATTTCTAGGAATACGTGATTAATGGTAGTTTCTTGGAGCTTTTTTCAAGTAGTCAGTTGAAGGTTCTCCCGTCCTGATCCGGACCCTTGATCGGCTTCGGATCTCATTAGCGACCCGACCCACGCAGCAGTGGTGGACGCAGACAAAAATGACCGCGTGGTATATGATTTAAAATTATAAACTATTCAAATATGCAACAATTTGTTATCTTCGTCGTATCACTCGTTCAAAGTGATCTACAAGCTATTAACTGAATATAGCTTTTCTCTACCTTTTAGACAAATATCTCATAAGGTGTATGACTGTAGGGCTGGTTTGAACCTCATATCCGCCACCATTAGCAACGAAATGCTTCTGAGGTTGATGCAACTAGGCAAAATTAGGAGTGAGTTACGTCGCCATTGCTTTCCTTTATTCAATTCCTCCTTTCCTCATAAGGTATAGTGGTGCAAAAACGAGAAAGAAAGAAATTAAGGTATTTTTCATCTTATACTAAAAGTTAAGAACTTGGTATATGAATTTAGTTGAAAAAGCATTCAATTTGATACATAAAAGAGATGATTCAAGAATTGCTAAACATCGTCGTCCATGTAAATCACCTAATTTCAACAAGTTTTGAGCTACAAATCCAAGAAAAAGAGCAAATTAATTTCGTAGTTGCTATTGAATTTTGGTTTGGTGACTTGTACCTAGAATTTGTGAATATCTAATAATAAAAGTATGCTTAATGAAATAATCAATCATTCTTTGATCCGTTTCTACATAACCCATCGCATTTGAAGTCAACTCCTTCACAAGGATATATCCTTACCCGGATAATTAATATTGTAAGAAATTGAAAAGAGCGAGGAATCGAGAAAGAATTGCCGGAGGCCACACATTTTTTATCGCGTACATTCATACGAGTTGCTGGTCAGGCTCCTTTCGAGATCCTTAAAATAGCTGCCCTTTCTTTTGACCGCCGAGGTCGACTGTTCCGGATGCGTTGAAGGACTCATCTCTTGCCCATCCCCCACATTGGGCATCCTCCCTTTCCAGCAGATCTCCCACAGGCGCATCACCGCCTTCTTAAACCCATAGATCCCGTCCAACTCCACGCCCTCCATCGAGTCTTCCCTTCCCCTGCATTTAACTTTCATCCTTTAAGGACAAGATCAAATTCTGCGCTATGTTACCAACAGGTGCGCCGTTGAAATTGGCTACGAATGGGAGCCAACAGCGAAAAATGAAACAACCGGATCCTGAGTAAAGCAATGATATGATATGATGGTCATTTCTATCCCACGTCTCCGTCCTCCGCTGAATTATGTGAGGTGGATAGCGGATGATGTAAGTCAGGAATTTCCAATCGTTTCCAGTCGGCCGATTCTCAGCTTAAATCTGTTAAAGTTTTTCCGTGATCTCTTCCATGGAAAAAGCTTTATGTATCCTTTCAGTTCATCTATGAGGATCTCGAGACAAAAAATCACGGATATGACTGTCCTACCTATTTCCGGTATTGAATTGTTTCTCGAAGAAAATTCAGTTTCGTTCGCTTTCCGCTTCTTTACGTGCATCGCCCATAAAGAAAAAGTATGAAAACTTTATCAAGTTTCACTCAAAACACGATATAACATTCTTGAATCATCAGAACGTAACATGCAGATCTTTTCAGCCTTTTAGAGTTTCTTTAAGACTCTTTCAGTTGTTAGGAAACGCATTTTACTCATATCTAATAAATGGTTCCATTACGTGCTAATTTCTGAAGATACCTCTTAGTTGGTTTACAAAGTCAAAGCGACTCAAACGCCAAAGAAATTAGTACAAAATAATCTTTTTAAGATATTAAAAATATTTACCCCATGATAAACTGATAAACTTTCGTATCACTATGAAATTTATATCCTGCTGTGAATACATTTTCTGAATTTAGATGAAAACATGCTTCCTTCGGGAGAGCCAGAAATGTCTGACAGGATCGGGACGCCCATTTGCCCATTTGATTGCTATTACCATTATGCTAGCTTGCCAATATTTTTAGATACGCTGTTTGGAGAAAATTATAGGCAAGAGCTTCTTCGTAACCGTTTCTCCTTAGGAATTTTCCTAGGTGCACACCTTTACGAAAAAGTTGTCTTTAATTTTTTCCTCCGAGTATGCTTTTATTAAATCGGCGGATTGGTTTCTTAAAACATGACTTAGGTAATTAATGCTTTCTGGCGATACTTATTGTTGATAATTATATATAATATTAAAACGTATTGTTTCATTCCAATTGATCAGGACTTAAATATCAGGTATTTAAATGCGGTAAATTGTGAATTTTCCTCTAGTAAAACTTCTTTTAATACCCAATAAGCGGAAATTATTCACTGCCAATAAAGATTGCGTTTAATTCAGCTCCATGAGAAATTTTTGTACGGAAGGGCTCAATTTGTCTGTTACGTCATGTAATAAATACGTAATTCAAATCAATTATCAAGGTAAAAATAAAATTAAGTAGGTTACTCAATTTAGAGAGCTGATTGCCCTTGATCGTAATGAATATTTCCGCCAAAGGTATTCCAAGAGGAAAATATCATCCCATCTGTTCCCATAGCCTTTCCTCCTTTCATTGTATATTATTCACAGCTGGTTCGCGTACATTTCCTTTTCCGATCTGCACCTACTTAGATGATGACAGGTGATTTGGGAGCAATGCTAATTCTGCTCCTGTTTGCCAGATTGAGAATCGGGGCGTTTGTTTTCCCCTCCATATGCATTAACGCCATTTACCGAAGGGATGATTCAATGGAAAAGCTACTTTTCGCTTACATAATTGCATATTTGGTAAGTAAACGATCTTCATCGGGTTACACGAGCAATACGTAATTGATACCACAATTAGCTCTCATGACGTCCAATTTTACTTTAATTCGATTCTATTGAAATCCATAGTAATACGTAAACATTTTAAATGAGACGGACTAAATAAGACCATTTAATTTTCTTGCAATCACTGTTAGTTCTGTTTAGTAATAATTTAGAAATAGGCAATGGCATACGAAGAATTTTGTAAATAATTTGCGATCCGAAAACTGGATTCTCTGTGCTTATTGGTTTTAAGTCAAAACATATATAAAATGTTTAAATTGATTGAATTTTGAATACAATTTAATCATCGAATGAAATTTCCAATAGTATTCTTCATGTCAGGAAAGTGCAGCGCAAGGCGATAGGATTTGTTAAAAAGTGCTACGATAGAAAAGCGAGCGTTACGCAAATGCTCTCAGACGCAGGTTGGAAATCCTTGAAAAGAAAAGGAGATTAGAAATTTTGCTGTGATTGCTTGATAAATTTAGAGAAAGAAATTTCAGAGAATAGAAGTTGCGAAAGACAACCGGTATTATGCGACCCCCGTAATATTTCGGCCGATCCGACAACGAGCGTAAAATAAGAGTAATAGATGCGAGGACAAGTCGTTTTAGTGACTCATTATTTCCGTAAAGGATGCGGGATAATGATTTGCTAAAGATTTAACTCGAACGCTTGGTGTTTACACCCCCTGCCATACGCCAAAAAGTGGCTTGCACGGTATTTATGTAGATGTCTAGTAGTGAGGAATTTAAAACTGTTAATTTCATTTTTATCATCTTCATAGATATGAACATGTTTTTGGGAATATAGATTCTCCTTTCTGTCATAATCATAGAGGACGAAAATATTAACTGTCGATTCCACTACGCTCTTATAAGTTTGAGTGTAGTTTTCTTTCCAACTTCAGTAAACCTTATATGTAACGCTCGTAAAATTTCGCTAAATCTTTCACAATCATTTTAAGGCTTTATTTCCTCGTAAATATTTTTACCTTTCAGCACTTATGTCATCTCCATGGAAGAGCTGAATGAGGAATCAAGATTCTCCGCTTACATCGAGAAATAATTCTGTGACTCTTTCTAAACTATATATTTCAGTGGTATACCTACTATATTGTTATCATACTTTCGGTTAATACTTTGATAACCTTATTGTTTACTGTAATTACTTTTTGTACTCGCACATTGTTATATTATAGTTCACGTTTGGTTGACATTGAACTTACTTCTTACAAATCCAATCATTCGTGCACCATCTTTTCATTATTCTAGTTTTATGTTGTTTACTTTGGAAAACTGTAGCTGGTAGTGTTAATCTTACAATTGCCATNGAACGCTTGGTGTTTACACCCCCTGCCATACGCCAAAAAGTGGCTTGCACGGTATTTATGTAGATGTCTAGTAGTGAGGAATTTAAAACTGTTAATTTCATTTTTATCATCTTCATAGATATGAACATGTTTTTGGGAATATAGATTCTCCTTTCTGTCATAATCAAAGAGGACGAAAATATTAACTGTCGATTCCACTACGCTCTTATAAGTTTGAGTGTAGTTTTCTTTCCAACTTCAGTAAACCTTATATGTAACGCTCGTAAAATTTCGCTAAATCTTTCACAATCATTTTAAGGCTTTATTTCCTCGTAAATATTTTTACCTTTCAGCACTTATGTCATCTCCATGGAAGAGCTGAATGAGGAATCAAGATTCTCCGCTTACATCGAGAAATAATTCTGTGACTCTTTCTAAACTATATATTTCAGTGGTATACCTACTATATTGTTATCATACTTCGGTTAATACTTTGATAACCTTATTGTTTACTGTAATTACTTTTTGTACTTGCACATAGTTATATTATAGTTCACTGTTGGTTGACATTGAACTTACTTCTTACAAATCCGTTCATTCGTGCACCATCTTTTCAGTATTCTAGTTTCATGTTGTTTACTGTGGAAAACTGTAGCTGGTAGTGTTAATCTTACAATTGCCATTCAAGTACTATAGGCAAATAAATCTACGAAGATGGCCGAGATGTTGTAGAAATTCATTACAGAGGAAGGATATATACATTTCCACACAAAAACATTCTGTTATTGACTACCGGTCTCGGCACCACAATGCCATCGTCAGGTCACACAAAAAATCAACCAGACGCATGAAATAACCATTCAGGGGAGAGTAAGAGAGGGAGGTTAGTGGAGTAAGGGGAAGAGTCATGCCACAGAAGTGGAATTATTGTTATGGGGTGAGAGGGCACGTTTTTTTTGCGTGAAAAGGCTATATCCTTCCTCTCTCACTATTTGAAAATAATATGAATGATTAATTAACGCAACACGTGAGTATGCAAATAACTTCTCACGAGTGTAATCACGGTTCCCCAATTCTCAGTTTATGGAAAAAACGAACATCATTTGTTGATTTTTACCCCGGATAAGGTTCTAAAAAGAAATGATTTTTTTATAATCGGAAAGAAAGAGTCTATAAATTCGAGATAAACTGGAAAACAGATTAAATTGTTACAGATTCTGACTTCATGGGAAATAAATTCATCCTTGAAAGGTTTTTAACGGAACGTAAATTCAAGGATGAGAGAAAAAGACGCATTTAAAACCTGAAATATCAAAAAGTACCAATTAAGAAATACAGGAAAAAGAGAGGGAACGGAGGCTCTTTGGAAGACATTAATGGACAAACTCTGTAGGGTTACCACTGAAAGGAATGTCACGCGATAAAAGGTTTCTACGTAGGCGGGTATTTAAAATGAGTTTCTTTAAAGTGAGTTTTCTTTGGAGGATACTTGAGAAGCTTAAAATGCAACGCGGAGTACATTTTATGTGACGGATCTAACAGCTTGAAAATAAAGACATTCTCTTGTCTTGCAGGATCGTATGAAATTAATACTTTATTCTTTGAAAATAGCTTTCCGGAATAGATTTTCCAAGATTAACACAGAATTTAGTTACTTGCTTTTCTACACGCCTGATTGAAATACTTGGTCGTCAATAATTTAAGTTGTTGTGTTTAAAATAAGTTGTTATAACAACTTTGAACGTCTTTTACAGAACCGTGATCGTATTTTAATTATCCTCGAAAACTGGTTGAATCCTCAATCCCTACACCCATTTAGGGGTTATATGTAATAAGAAACTTGATAGTTACAATCTAACGCGAATAAAGTCCCTTTTTTATTTATTTCCTCGAGTCATAAATATTTATTCGTTAAAAAAAGGAAATTTAACTAAACTGAATCTGCTACACACAAAATGGTAGTGTATAAGTAAATCCTAAAGATTTTGTGCAGAATTAAACGCTTGCGTGGCTGTTTATTCGTCCACCTTAAAGGGGAGCATCCCCATAACACGAATTGATAATATTTCTAATAAGTCGGATATTCGCAAATATCGTATTTGTAGGAAGTATTAAAAAGATACATAAATGTTCGTATACAATAGAATTTCTCGCTGGAATTATGAAAGGTCTCAAACTGAGTCCGATGACGTCCATGCAACAGGTGCTGATAATTTTATTTTGTAAATATCCTACTTTTGGGATCACGTTACACATTCAGTGTTTAACGGAACTCGTTCCTCCATCGCAAATACAATTTTAATTACGAAACCGGTGGTCTTGGATGGCCAAAGGGCTAGCGCGTTCGTCTTTGATGAAAGCAGTCCCAGGTTCGATTTTGAAGTGAACTCAGCTGTTAAAGAACTTTTAATACTTATAACTTTTACTAATCATGATGCCATACAAATTTTTATCAGATCCTGCTATTCTCTGTTGAAGGATGGTATATTTTTCATTTTTCTTTTGGTGTAGGAAAGAAGAGAATGTGTCTTTTATTTACTTTTGTGTGTCTTGTTCATGGCTGTGTTAATATGAAAGTTACTGAGATCTGAGTGATTTCGAGTGTTGGAATTCATAAATCCTTATTGAATACCATAAAAATTGTTATTCATGAGGTCATTGGGCTGCAGTAAGGTGGATTTTTTCCATTGATAATAATCTGGATCCATGAGGGTAGCAGGTGCGAGCTAGCTATTTTATTTTTCATTTTACCTCGTAACCCCCATTCCCTCTGCAAGCCTTTTGAGAGGGAAAGGAGGGTTTGAGACTCAGTCCAAACGGACTTACCACTTCACATGCTCTTTTCTGAATATTCGAGAGCATCATTAAAAAGCCCAATAAAGTCAGTAGATATGAGTACAGAGGTTAGTTAGATGTCCTTTAGTTATCACTCCTAGGATACAGTTTCAAATGTATATCCTGATTTTAATTACATAAACTTGGCTACTACGAGCCATATCATAGAAAAAAATATGTAAGGTAAGTTAATAAAAAGCTGAAAGTACTAAGTTATTCCTTATTGTCAATAACTTAAATGACCAATTTGGAGTAAATGGTTGCTTGCGATTTAGTTCATTTTAATATCGACTTCTTTGCAAAAACCATTCTGAAATGGAAACTACTAAGAATCTAAGAAGAACGTGTACATAATTATTGAACTGGAGAATTCATCAGGAGGAAAAATTTCCCCAACTAATGCAATGATTTCCATATACCATTTTTGATGACCACACTAAGCTCTTTTTATCCAGTATTTCTAATTCTTTTTATGGTTATTACGCACCGCACATTACTTTTCCTCTATTCCCATATTTTTTCACTTAATTATCATCCAAAATACCTGGTATATTTACTCGAGAGAACATATCCGGCGCCATACATTTCCTCCCTTCATAATTCAGTCATTTCACAGGCATAATCAAATTAATATAATATCGATGTTTATCTACAACCATTCGGTTACAAGTAAGTGGGATAAACCCGGGAGCAAACATTAACTGGATTATTTCGTAACAGCCTTTGAAATCACTCACATCCGGCTTATCCTGTATATTTTACTTGGATTTAATGATGCTGTAATCCCCGGGCGTCGAAATCTCCAGTCCAATTCTAATGTCTTCGAGGCATCCAAAATGAAGTGGGAAATCCTGTCTGCGGGGTTTAAGTTTACGAGAGGAAAAAAGGCCTGGGCCTTCCCATCCGCACTTTAAGCCGGAACTGCTTTTACCGCAGTCTATCTCAGCGAGCATAGCCATGACCTCTCCCTAACTCCAGCTCAGCTATTCAAGCCAAGATGCCTTCTGCTCCCTATTTTCTCATCTGTTTCCTGTGGCCATGCCTTTATTTTTCGGACAGGTGCGTTTTCAGGGGCGCTTTTTCAATAAGTTTCACGGCGCGATGCATGTTTTCGACGGGAAACATACGCTTTGAGTATAACCGTTGACAAATGGTGACATTATCGTAACTGAACTGAACAAATTAAAATTCTTAAGATTGGATAGCTGAGGCAAATATAATTATTTACAACCTTATTTTCTTAATTGCTTGATTTATTCGTTAAGAGTATTCATGCAGGTTCTGATTGTGTATTTTAGTGATGCACTAGATCCGAGGACCTATCAATGTTAAGCTCGAGAAATTATATTATTAACGTTAAGTAAATTTTTCTACAGATTAGATACTATCAAATTAGATTGCACGTAGGAAAGCCAGGCCTTAAACTGTATTTGAATTCGCGATCGTACCACTGGAGATTTCTTATAATTTAAATGTACAATTTCTTGCATTAGTTATAGGTATAGAATAGAAGTAGTCACTGTTGGTTGAGTAATTTGTCATTGAAAAGAACTGCAGAAACCATCAACAAAGTGGTTCTGCCCAAAGTACAGAATTAAAGGAAAGGCAGTGGAACCGAACACCAAAGAATAGAGATCTTTTAAAAAACTAACGAAATGTGGCAATATAAATGTGAATTACATTACATGTAAGTAAAGTAAATAAATTGTTGATATGTAAATAAGTATATGTAAGTAAATTGATGATGGTTGTTCTGTGGTGGGCAGAAATGTTGTGTTATTGAAATTAGTATTGTGTATTCTTCTGTTTAATTGTATAGTGTTGTAATTATTGTAGAAACTAATTTACTACTTATACTAGTATTGTAATTATTGTTGAATGGTATTAAAAGGAATAACAAGTGTGAAAAATGCCATACTGGTACATACTGGTATATACTGGTCCCACTCATGTCACTATATTTCACACTTGTTATTCCTTGGGATTTAGCCGCACGACTTCATCGTGCAAAAATTAACACCTTTACCTTTATTCAAATGGTATTAAGTTACCACCGGAAAATTAGTCAATCTGTAACATATGTTATAATAATAAAACACGTTGATGTGGTACAAGAAATAGTCTGTGTTATGAAATCAAACAGTAACACTGTCAAGGGATAATTTCGTCAAAGGTTGGAAACACCTGCACGGAAAATAGAAGTAGCAACTGATGGTTGAGTCAGTTGCAGTTTAAAATAACTACAGAAGCCATCACCAATGTGATTCTGCCCTAGACGCATTTCGCCACCAATGATACCATCTTTAGGGACAAAAGCAGAATCAGTTACAGAAATAGTTGACAGCGTGACTTCATGGAATTTTTCCATAATCCTCTATTAGATTATTTTTCATGACTTAACAATTAAATTTGATAGGTGAAATCGCCATTAGAACGAAAACTAAGTTTCTTCATTTTCTTGCAATCAAGGGACACCAAATGTCATCATCAGCCCATCTATGACTAAAACCACGTTGTTCCCTATTCGTATTTTATTGCCATGAGAACAGCGCCGGTGATGTTTCCAAACATAGGACACCGACGTATTAGCCGTGGGACGTTGAAGCGGCGGAAAAAAGAGCAGGATGGATTCGGTGGAATGAGTGGGAGTTGAAAAACCGTCACTCTTAACAATATCTGACCATGGGAGGAGTAACATCCTGTTGGCCTCCCCTGGGACCTATCCACATTAGGCGGCGGTGGTAGATACCACTGAGGGAACAAAAAATACACAGGGGTGACCTCTTCGTCGTCAGTGACAAAGTGTCGGTACCGATGTCACCTTTCTTCGCCCTTGAGGACCCCAAGATTGGTATGAAGCAGTAACTAAACAAAGGTAAATGCACCCTCGGAAAGAATGCATTATATTTTTCGACCAAGGTCATACGTCTTCTATTAAAAGAAGTAAACTGCCACATTTGAAGGTCATAATTAAGCCACAATATTATTATCCTATAATAATCAGTACTACGATGATATATGGTAATACTGTTTCTTTCATACACGAGCCAGTCGTTGTCTAATTAGAATAGATGAGAGAACCCTTTCAATAGGGCAAGGCTAATAAAACTCCCCTCTTATGACTTGCTTTTTGCCATTTTTATTCAAAATAATAGGGACAAAGAAGTAAGCAATTATTGAGGGATTTAAGACCTTTGGAACAAAAGCCTGCTTCAGAAATGCAGCAGAAGAAGAAAGATATGGAAAACCTGCATATTCTACCGAAAGTATTATCTGAAGGTTTAAAGTAAACGCAAGTATACTGATAGCATGCACTTGAAAATAAATCATTAAAAAAATGTGGACATTAAAATACTGCGAATAACGGTGAGAAAATGTTTGCACCTGTTTAGGCATATAAATGAAAGTGTCAATGAAACACATATACCCCAGACTTAAAAAAAACCACGGAATCTTCCATGTTGGTACGTCGTAAAATACGACTAAAATCGTAAATGCAGCTTTTAAAAAGTATCATAATTGTGTCTATGAAGTATTAGACAGTTTACAATTGCAGGTAAGAAAAAAAGGAAAACAAATTTAAATGGTGAACATTCTCAGAGATTCTATATATTTTTTATACTGCTATGATGACAGAAATTATTCTTTTTGCTTAATAACGGTTATAACATCACATTTGTCCTGGTTATGCCGTGGAGAGGTTAGGTTATATGTACGTAGTGCTCCACGAAAAGAACGCTTCTCTGTTTGCAAGTAACCTAAAGAAAATTTCGATTATCGATAAAGTATCGATTTTGTGTACTGCTTTGTTTCTTGTTTGCCCTATGAAAGATATCGTCTTTTTGTAGAGTACAGTTTGCATTTTTATATTTATCGCTAAATATGGAATATTTATTAGGATGATTAAATCTTCACGAGAAAGAATACTTTATTTTGCAGTATCGGCAATTCATTTTGAATATGATGCCTTTTAGGATAGTATATGATTAGCGTAATCTGAAAATAGCTTCAAGTAATTTTTTCTCTTCATAGATCTAATACCATCTAATCAAGCTATCGGATTGATTTCTTTGAGTTTGATTGGTCTACGGAGGATAAAAGACTCCGCTGTTTAGCAGCATCAATCCTCTAAATTCAATTTTGCAGCAAAAATTGAAGAAAGTATGCCCTCCTATGGTTTGTTTTTATTAACCGGCCTTGCTTTTCCAATCAGGACTTCCAATTAAAACGAGGATTCCTTTTTACAGCAAAAGGGTACTCGGAAGCAATCTGCGTTAATGACGGCATCGGCTTTGATTTCCCGTTCCCATAGATCTCCTTGCATCTAAAATGAGCTTAGCATATGTTGAATGAAGCGGAGAATATAATAGAGCCATTAACTTGCTGTTCTCACGTTTCCCGTCCCATTTCCTTCCTGAACATGTTTCCCCGAAGAAGGTCGCCAATTTCCCGCTAATGAGCGAGTATCCGAAATAACTTGTAGAGCAGTCATTGGAGGTCTACTTGAAACCAGTCCATCATACGGGCAGCATTTAATGCACATTTTCCGGCAGCCACTATACGTTTGCATTCTGTTTCCTTGGGGAACCCCAAGGTAAATAATCAACCTCTCCTGATATTCAGACCGTGTTTCTAAATCGATTAACCTTGCCGTCTTTGCATGGACAACGTGCGGTTTTCAAGTACTCGTGCAGAAAATGCAAACAAGTGTTTATAGAGGTCGCTGCTTCTTCTGAGAGGTATACGTCGCATGGTTTCATTACTTCGTATCTATCGACGGTAAGCAGGTCCATAAGTTGGATTCTTTGGGCATAAACTGAGTGTTCATGTTATGCAAAGGAAGGAGGCAAATTATGAACGCCGTTCGTGAGATTTCTTTCATCAATATAATATATGTTGTACTGATTCCCGATGCATTACATCAGTCGAAATACAGTTCAAAATGCATAAAATCCAGAACAGCATGGGCTTCAAGATAACCAAGTGGATTGCGCGTTCGACATCGGTGAAACGGGTCCCAGGTTCGATTTACCAGTGGGGACTCATATGGGCGAAATGACCTAAGCTATGGGAGCGCTTTAAAACAATACTAATGCTGTATAAGAGCATATTTTTGGTTTACATATGAGAGGATTCACCTTTTCTTTTGAATAAATTCGAATCATGGGATTAATGCCTCCCCTTATAGTATACAAACGTTAAAATATCAACTTTGTGTATGTTCAGTTAAGCATGACATTTTTTACGTGTACAATTTCCTGATTCATCAGTACGAAGAGGTGGATTTTAACTTAGTTATGTCCGACCCCCTGTTTTTTTATTGTCAAAATCCTCGTTCTTATTGCGTCCTTACGGTGCTACCTGCATACAATTTTGCACTACGTCTGTGATTATATTGAAAATCCAATTTACATACTAATCATACAAGTTGTAAGGAAAAAAAATATATTTTTTTAGTTATATGGTTGCGGATAATGTTAATGTTCACGCATCTTCGTAAAAATATGCAGAGGAGTAATTTGTAATCTTTTCTTAATCCATATGGAGAAGTGATATCAAACGATCCTTCTCGCTTATTTTACATATGCTAAAAAATCGTTATCCTCCTCTCTAAAACTGTTTCTCTGTTATCGGTAAACTTGATATTGATACTTGAATTGTTTCGTTGTAGATATTTGCATATTTAACCTACCTTGAAAATGGTACCTCTACCTTTCGAAGACCTTGTTTTGCAGATTTTTCTTTAAATTTTGGTTTCCAAATTCAATGAGATATTCTCTAACAGCTTGTATCTATAAGAGGATTTCCATACCAGCCTACCAATTTATGTTTGATTGGAAGTAATATAGATGACAAAAATTTTCATGAGCTAACTCCAGCACTCACTAACACGGTACGAGTTTAGATAAAGCTTGAAGAAATCCTGAAAAGCAAAATTGGGATTTTGATTGAAAATACATATTTATATATACTGAGATGGCAGGATTAAAATGGCTAGGAATAACTGGAGTTTTTCTCCAAAGAAAGTAAATTAATAACGGTTTTAGACTTCCTCCATCAAATTCATTATTAAAACTCATCTTGGCTTTCACTAAGCCGTTTCATTTCGACGGATTTGGGTGAAAATTGAATCTCCCAACGTGATAGGATGAAATTCGCCCATCCGAAGCTATAATTAATCCCTATCCTTAGATCTCTACTTTCTCATGCATATTGACGGACGGACTCATCGTTCGAAGACAATAGATACATTCGCATTCCAACGCACCTTTCAAAAAAAGGATGAATTCACTTTCACCGCTTGACCCACAATCACGTGACCGTCTTCCTGTAACGCAACGACACAAAAGTGGGGAAACGAGCCCGAGTTCCTGAATGCCTAAGAAGCAGCGTCAATTAGTTATCCACAAATAGGATTTATCTCCGTCAGAGATGGTTTGATAGATAGCGCCAGGCCGGGGTTAATGGCCGGGTGACTCACCACAAATATCCCCTCGTCTAGATCTTCACGCATAAGGCACGAAATGACACAGGGCCGGTGTGATCGATCGCCTTCAGACTTAATTGAAAAAGTCAGGCGCCGAAGAATCTCTCACGCCTTCTTGTCCAAGTATCACGTTCATTTTGAAAGTTTCTGGCAGAAATGTCGACACCACGAATAACTGCCATTCAATATTGCTGTTGCCAAGTGTCTCTTTGAAGCCCATGTCGACCCAGGGATACGTTTTGATGCCGTGAAAGCATAAAATACATACATCCCATACGGTAGAGTCATTTTTTGTTCTTCGTCAAATTTATGCTTCGTTTTCATAAATTGACTGTGATCTTCTCAATAGACCTAAGGATCCGTAAAGAAAATATATTGGCTAAAACAGTAAACCATCAACGTGGTAACTCAGAAATGCTCGAGTAAATCTCCAGAAACAATTGCCAGAGTGAGTAGCCATGATAAATGGGATAATTAAAAGTTATTCTCATAAGGAAACTCCATCCTGTTGTGATTTATTTGTAGTCATTTGTATACGAATCCCATTATCAGTTTCTTTTGGCGTGAGTTCGATGAAAATTTGTTCGCAAGTGTCTTACGGTTTTCAAGCAATAGGGTAAACCATGAGTTTTTGATTGAAAAAAGCTCTTTCAATCTTTGTGGAATTCTGTCTGTAGTCATGAATAGTCGAGGATAATTTATGACGTAGACAAATTCAAAATTATGATATATTTTGTTTCAATATCACAGTATTTATATATTTTCTTGTTCTATTCTTCCCTACCTTCGTACCTCTGCGATACTTCCATATTAGCTGAAATTGTGCGGCTGAAAAGACCAAATGCTTCTGTCAACATGCAGATAGACAGATAAGAGAAAGCTAAGTTTGAAATGAAGAATTCTAATCTTCATCATAGATTTCCATTAAACGATATACTATTTCTCAAAATAAATTGCAAATTAAAAATTAGTACATACAGTTAGATAGTTTGCGTAACACTAAGAGATATTATACTGTACACCAATTCCTTTACTTTCATGGGCAAGTAAGGTACATTTTCGCTTTCGTGAGACAGCACTGAGAACATTTTCCACCCTAAGGCACTTTACCCTCTCAAAAAATCAAACGATGTCGCACTACTCTTGCGATAGCATCGGTACGCCTTGTGGGCTGAAATCAAGCGAAAGTCATACTGTTCAATTTCATCCCTCGCGCTGGAAACGATTCAACATTTCGACCGGTCATAAAAGTATATTCAATTACCTAATGCCAACAATTTCCGCGACCGATTCACTTACTTTTTCTCTCTCTTTCCCCCAAGGTTATCGTAGCATCGGTCACACGAACCGCAATCCCGGATCGCAGATTTTACGGCAGACTGGCTGTCCTAACCTCAACCTTTTCCCCCCGAAGGAATGAAGATTTTCGTTCCCGATAGCCTCCGTAATTCCATACGTCTCTTTACGCCATCATCGGCCAAAACACAGGTTTAGTTTCCCTCATATTGGCTATGAATTTCACACCCCATACCAATAGCTTTAATTACGCACGCTGGATAGAGAGCCCTTAAGCATTGCGATATCACGTAGGCGTTTGAGATCGGATCCGAAGGCGATGGAAAAACCAGAAGATTGCTTCGAGGCGCTGTAGATGAGAGGTTGAGCGGAATGGACCAAGATCCGCGATGCAATGGAAGTTCCTGTAAAGAGATACGTACCGATGCCGTCAAAGATAAGAGATCCGCTTCTATCACGTTCTCTGGCTTTTAGCACGTTTTCGGATGAGAAGAGACGTGCCCGCGTTATCGTTACGTCTGTCTGAGCTCGGTCCGTCCGTAGACACAGCTTCTCATCAACTATGAGGATGGTCTCAAAAATTGCTATCCTCTTATAATTTCACGCCAACCTTGACTTAGGTAATTTATAGCCGAAGTTCAGCGTTTTCCAGTCTTTAATAAACGAAAACTGGAATGTGCGGAGCCTATGCCACGAAAAGGCGCATTAAAAGCCATAAATCTAGGTAATCGGCAACTTATCGCCTGCAGCTTTTTTTGTTTCACAAATCTATCTGAAATGGGATTTTTAATAAATGCCTTTTTTTCGACAGTAAGTTCTGGTAAGCGTTAGGGTTTATGTTTAAAAAGTATTTCTCGTTTACAATGCTCCCAGACCCAGGTTGGGAACCTTGAAAGAAAGGAGATCATAAGCAGGGCTGCGATTGCTTGATAAATTCAGAAAAAATACATTTACGGAAGACGTACTCGGTACCATAGGATTCCCCTGCTTCCTCGGCGATCCGAAAGTGTCAGTAAAATACGAGAAATAGATACGAGGACTCATTTCAGGGTCTCATTCCCTCCGCGAACGATACGCGACAACAGTTTGCTAAAGAGATAACTCGAACGCTTGGGCCTGGCATTACAATGTATACTTAAAATAAATTAATGAAGCTTAAGTTCACTTTAGGGCTAGGTATTATAATGTTTTGTTAAAGTTAAAGTGAAGATTATAGTTTTTCTTTGTGCTAATCCGTTATAAATATATGAGATTAATAATAATTTCCACTTAAACATTAATAAAACATTAAAATAGTGTGCCTTAGTGTTTATATCGGCTGCCAAACGCCGAAAGGCGGTTTGCAGGGTAGTTATGTATTTCAAAGGAGAAAATCTGCAGAATTGTCGAGATTTCGAGATTACCAGGTTTCCTGGAAGCCAATTACACCTTAAATGTATCTTGATGGAAGTTACTCATGATAAATATTGCAAAGAATTTTCCATGACCTTTCTTAAGATGGCTAAAAATCACAGCAATTGGAAAGTTTAGTACAAAGCTTGCGCAAAAACTTAAAATCTCGTTTATTGTCATGGAGATTAAATATTTTCATTGGCATATATTCTGCTAAGGTAGTACAGAAAACTGTAATAATTTTTTTCAGTGAGTAAGACCTTTCACTTCACTTACCAGCATATTATCGAAAAGTAATAATTATATTAACGTCTCATCAATCGAAAGTTCAGTATACCTCATACTAAAATATCATTTGTATTGCCCGGCTAATAGATAGAACAACTTGCTCTTTAATTGGTCGTAGCATTTTGATATCAATTTCTGCAGAATATACACATGGATTACTTTTCATTAGTTGTAGAGTTCTGTAAATTACCATTCGTTAAGTTGGGATAACTTACCTTTTCCTTAAACTAAAAAAACTAGGAAATGACTTCAAATGGAAACTAGATCCCGAATATTTGAATTTGTAATCAAATTTCACAAAGTAACAGCCATGTTTGTTGAGTTTATTCTATTTATTTATCTACGCTATCCATTGTATTCTAATTATAACTCACTACAAGTACACTTAGTTACAATTACAGTATAAATAATGGTATACCTTACCAGGTCGGAACGTGGCATAAATTGAATGTGCATATTCTTCATATTTCCAAGTTTACATCAATTTCAAAATAGTTTGCCTATTTTGGGAATACAGTAAAGTAGGCATCTTCTTTCTGAAAAACCCGTAAAGTGCAAACGGTATTCGCAAGCATAACGTATCGTTAGTAATTAACAATTATAACGAATCAATATTACTTTGTGATTACAGTACAGCGAATGACTTGCAATGAAAATGTTTGACAAAAAGATGGCATAAGTAAAAATAAAAAATATATAAAATATGCTGTTCCAATTAAATACATGGATGGGGGAACCAGGAAGTAGGGTAGAAGTTGGTGAATAGGACCAGCGGGTGAATAGAAACGATTTTCAAAAACTACAGCTAATTCCGAAACGGTAATGCTGAGACTGACAGCGTTATATACAATGCTTCTTTCTAACCTTATGCTGCTGATAGACTCGAAATTAGAACATTTTAGACATTTATTTTTTTGATACGCTGTCGTATGTAGGTTCTACGAGACAGTGGTGGGAAATTGGGTTCTTGTAAAACTTTGTACCATACACCGTACACTTCAAAAGCAGTCAGGCTGCAAATTACATTTAAAACTAAACAAGTATCAGGTTTTCCGCAGAATATGACTTTAGAAATTTCTCACTCATATAGATGGTGAAATCGACGATATACCTTTTCGTGGTCCGATTCACTCCTCTTTAATATATTACGTACACCACCGTGCAAATGTTGTATGTTGTAGAAGAAATGGTCATTGGATCAAGATCAGTTAATCTTTATCTATAAAGGTGCACACACAATGTTAAAGCTATTCAAATTAATATTCTCTGGGTGTTGAAATATCACGGCATACTGTTCAAACTGGTCTTATGACACGTAACTAAAACGAACGCGGAATATGAAGATGCTGTTCTAGCGAACTTTACTTCGTGCTGTTAATTGCGCACCAAACTCCTTGCGCTACGGTCATTATCCGACGATACGATCATTGATTGCTCTCATATCATCCTGTCGAAGGTCGGTTCAAACGATCATCAAGATGGTGCACTGCAACACGAGAACGAAAAAATAGGTAATAAAGAAACATACGACGCAAGAAATGAGTTTCAAAGAGCTTAAATGGTATATTAAAATGCATTGCCTTCTAAATGGCATCAAATTAATATGATTCCATGCATAGAAGTGCCGGAAACAAGCATATTAAACAACAGGTAGAACACTTAAGGTTTTTGCTAATCTTTTGTACTGAATTATTCCTTGATATACTGAATTATTATAATCATCTTTATCATCCTAATTTCTTTGTTAAGAGAGAAAATCTGATGATTTCGGTAGTAATTGAGCGTGCTTTTATATTGATCATGGCATAATTTATAATGAATAATCAGTGAAGATTAAAACGTATAACGTAAAGTTACGTAGAATGCAAAGAGAGTTAAATTTTTTTTTCGACTTAATATTCTCTCACTGCCGTGAGGAGTTCGAGTAATTTTCTAAAGTTCAGGACCGTAAATCGTGAGTCTTCCTTCGAAAAAATAATATATTGGCATTGTGGTAAAACTATAGTTTCTATAGATAGTCATCATTAGAGAGAACCATAAGATAACGATTACCTATTTTTCCTATGGGAATATTATATTAATTTTAAATGTTATTAAATCAATAGTTTTACTCAGTATGAATTGAAATTCGCTTTAAACCTTTCTTGGGTCATGAATGCAGTTCAGCCTCCATTGATCTCCTAAGATTGAGAACGCAAAAAGATATGCCCCGTAGCAAGAAAAATTCATGAAAAATTATCTTTCATTTCTAGTCTACATTATGTTACAAATCGAACTCAACAGGGCTGAATGCCAGTCTATGACAAAATAGAACAATGTTAATTTAAGTAGAAACACTGGCTCGTCATATAGTTTTTGACACTGGCTTGATTTTTATTTCTGTATTTTTAATATTTCGACACTTTATTAGTTCTTCAACTTCCCAGACTCTGTCTCAGTGAGGAAATCAAGCGCAAACTACCTCACTCCTCATCTTGCCTAATAAGCCTCATTTTCTCTCCGTGGTTTTCTTAGCTAATGCTGTAGATCAAGAGTCGAACCGGTCTCCGTAGTGATTGCTGTACGGACCATCAACTAGTAATAGATAATTAAGTTATTAAATATTAACAACTACTTAGTTGATAGGTAAGTTTCCAGGTTCCAGTGCATTATGTTTCACTTTAAAAAGCTAATAGTAAAGTTAGATTTTTCATAATCGTTTTTAAATAATATCTTCGGTCGTAGATACTCATATCATAAACGATAAGGCTAATAAATCGTCTACAATTTAATGTTAAGACCTATTTCATAATTTTTGCAAGCTTAGAATCAAAATTTCTCAATAAAATATAAGCCAAGTCTTTCAAAAGTTCTTTAGAACTATTATATCCTTTATTATGTCCCATTACATAAACAGAATAGACCGTCTGGGATGTTTGTTGCACATAAACGGTGACTGCATCGGAGTTTCTCCCCGGGATCATCTTGATCAATTCTGCATGCAGCCGCTTCGACTTTCATCTCGCCCGAGCCGTCTATTTAAGAATGCGCTACGCAGGAAACATCCATTTCTTCTTCATATAATAGCACGCTCATTCCCTCTCTCTCACGCTCCAGGTGACCCGTCGGCATCCCGGATTGATAAAAGGAATGCGTTTTTCGTCCGCGAGTAAAAGCAACTCTTAAAGCGTTGACCTAGATCGTGATCCGAAGGGGTAAAGTGTTCGACAACGCGATGCGACACGCCGCGGATATCGGTAATGCACGCCGAATTCGTGCTCTTCTCCCTCAAAAGGCCTTCACTTGACCTCTGCATCGCTGTCTCAATTACCCGAACCTTCCGGGTACACAAAGCACGAGGGCACTGCTAGACTCGTTCGTTCCCCGACGCAGTGACTCACCCACGTCATACGCCTCGCGTAATACCTCTCAGCCTTTTAAAGGTCATTCCGCGACATGCGTCTCCCGCGAGATTACGACCGCTGATTGCATGTTAAATCGCGCATTTAAGCTCGAAATGCCAACTTAATGAGTTATTTCCATCGGTAATAGCGTGCGGATATCCACTGGAGATATTGGCTGGCGTTTTTAATTGGAATGGTATCCTCGTCGCGATCGGAGCGGATTATGGATCCGACTGAGAAATGAAGCTTGCACTGAAATGTAGATAGATTGAATACGCGAAGCTCGACTTCTAGGAGATCTCTACTCTCGGTGCCGAGTACTGCTGTTTGTCAGCTCTGGTTATTGGTAAAATTTTATTCCATTGGTAGTAAAATATTCTGGAAAATAGCATGAAGAATTAATCTAGAATCTATATTCTAGATTATTCTTCTAGAACCAAGATCTAGCAGGCCTGCAAAAAATAATGAAAATAAAGTAAATAGTAACGATATTCGCTAAAGAAACAAAATTAGTTGGACTAATAATTTTAATAAGTGTGTTTCTTCACTTATGGCACACCACCAAGTAAAGACTGAAACAATCGAAGTTAGTAATATTCGTAATAATAATAAAACACCTTTACATGTGCGAGATTAAAACACTATATTTGGGAGAGAATGTTATGTTTTGTTTATTTATTAATTTTAATGTGATAGTTTGAGAGATGTGAGAAGGAAATGTGGACATGCGGTCCGCGATGAGTTTTGGATGTTATACTTATTCAGAAAAATTGGTAATTATTTCTAAGTTCCAAGAATCTTCCAAGAATACGCATTTATTGCAAGATGAAAAATCGGCTGTATTTTCTATCATTATTTGTTGCCGGCCGGTACATAGCTTAAAATCTTCATCAGAATTGTCATGAAACTGCCAAACACTTTCGTTTCACAATTGATTCTTGCGAAGGGGCGCCCAATCTCCTGGTGGTACGGGAGGATTTATTTTCATAAGATGTGTTTTGATAAATATATTTGTATTACCTTACGTATTCGCAGAAACCAATAAGTGAACGATTGTTTTGTCTGTCAATAATGTCGCCTTTAACGAGGTAGAAAATCGCAACAAAATCTGTANACCAATCAGAGGAAGAAATTAGCTTTTTTCGACCAATAAAAACCTCGTTTATTTTGACCAATGAGAGATAAACAATCACTAGGCTACGGGTATAAATACTGGACCACTCGATCGGCACTCGGCATTCCTTGAAAATGGCATCAATGGTAGATGCCGAAACGTCGGTGAACAACCACGAACTCACCCGGATGATAACCCGAGAAGAATTCCTTGATATCATACTTGTTTTGATCAAATGTCATTATCGATTAAATTGGATCTAAATAGCGCAGATTATAATTACAACTATTAGGTTCATACTTTAGAAATATAACTCTAGAAACCAAGGTAGGCCAGGAGCCGATGAGGATAAGAACCACTAAATTAAGTAAATCGATATTTTTCATTTGGCCACGCACTATGCATTCCTAGACATGGTGTGATGTTTGTGAAACGGTCAATAACTCGCGGCTTCCCAGCGATCTAGTCGGAATACCTAAATTATGCGACATGATGTCCAAATTATCGAATTTTACAGTTCTCCAGGCGTAAACAAACGTGCGATTCCGTTACTCGAGAGTGTTAGATATAAAACTGCCATAAAACAGTGACGAAGCTGACGAAGAAACGGCATTAAAGGAATGATTTGTGTATCCGGGAATCTTCTAAGAGAAATAAATATAAATCTCTCAGATTTCGTGCAAATATAGTGTTCCGGAATCAATAGAGAATGTGCTATTCCACGGGTCCGATCGATTCCATTGCCTTCCTCTTCCTGTACTTGACTCCATTTCCCTACGTCCTCACTCCCATTTTCCCATCATCCTCTGCGAAGAATCCGTAATCTCCGTTACTACCTGTGACGACGCATGACCTCTGACTCTTCGGAGTCCTCGTTGCCTCATTCCCTCAGCGACACCTCGAAGAAACTTTCCTATAGAGGAAGCAAAGGCAGGAATGGTTTTTATATGGAAGAGATAATAGGAGAGGAGAGTAAATTAAAAAGCATTCTCGGAGAAATCCATTTTTCAATTAGATACGTAATTGATTTTAATCTTTTATTGTTCCTCTGGGGCTATTGATACCACGTTCTCCCGTAGATGGGCGACGAAAGAGAAATAGCTTTAATATGGGTTCTTTACATCGTAGCTATGATGATATCTTGATTCTAGCGTTGTTAGATACTAATTAGAGGAAATATTAAACATAATAAAGTAACGGTTAAACACAACGGTAATATCCTAGAATTAAAAAGAAAGCTGCCCATTTCCATTGGATGTTTTGGAGCTGAGAATAACACGTATGTGCGATGAAGGAAAAGGAATGCAAAGAATCTCTCGAGAGTTTTCAGAATGAATTCCCGTTCATTATCTTTTCAAAGAGTTATATTTAAAGTTTAGTCAGATTTCACGTTAAAAATTCCCACCAAAAATTAATGGAGTCCAGCTACTCGCAGTCATGATTGGTCATAATGAAACTCCTAGAGGAATTTAGGCGTAGTTAATCTCGTTTGGCTCCTTATTTGGATGAACGGATTTTGTGGGATCTATGGAAATCGATTGGGTCGACCAAAATGAGCATATACATTTTTTCATTACAAAAGGATTGGTAAGGCTAGGAATAAGGACTTTTATAGAGATCCAAAGCGCGTAGTAGAAACAGAAAGACTCTTATGTCAATCGATTACGGTCCCTCAAAGAAAGCTTGTAAATATTTTGAATGCAAAATATTCATATATGAATCATAAGGAAGTTGAGATGCTCTGCTGCTTTCTTTCGATTGTCTGGAAGGAAATATTACCTTCATAAGCTTGTGTGGAACGTTAGTTTCTTGAGAATATGAAGGCTGGAGATAATATTCATTAGTCTTATTGGAAGGATATCTTGTGAGACCGTTAAGCCCTTGTTTCCCG
Organism: Ladona fulva; assembly: GCA_000376725.2. Classification (NCBI taxonomy): domain Eukaryota; kingdom Metazoa; phylum Arthropoda; class Insecta; order Odonata; family Libellulidae; genus Ladona; species Ladona fulva. The sequence goes on along the minus strand of KZ308123.1, from coordinate 2,088,061 downwards.
TTTTCTACAAATCTACCGCTCCCCAAAAGTTCTCCAGAAATAGACCTAAGATTCAAATTTTCAACTCCATTGCGGTTTCTCATTTTGTCACTCATCCAAGAAAACACTCTGAATATACTTGAAATTGAAATTTTCAGACTGCAAGAAAATTTAACGGCATAAATTAACAGTCTTCAGATTAAATTTGCAAATGAATTGATAGTGAAATTGAATTTGCCTTTCAAAAATACGAACATGATTTGAAATAATTAAAGGAAATCGAAATCCATCAACCCTCTACACTAATATACGTATTAAGGAATATTAAAATATTTATCAGCGTACGTGAGGATCTAATATAGCAGCATACGATCATATTTCAGTAATATTTCAGTGACAAATTCAATAAATAGCAACATCGGTCCAATACGCTGGTACAGAAATATGATAAAATAAAACACGTAGGAGTAGAATGCGTAAAAATTCAAAAACGCAAGGTTCCTATAGGCATATATCCTATATAGTTCCTGAGAGGTCACCGGAATACAGCATCAACAAAATTAACCAACAGAAATGTTGAACGATATACCAGGGAATGCTATGCAGCACAGAAGATAATTGAGTTATTACTTTCGCATGTACATTTATTTCCTATTGAGTCTTTTTGTGCGTAGAAGGAGACAAGAGAATGAAGAAATAAGAGGAAAGTAGCTGAAGAACTAAGAGTGTATAAGGGCACTTAGACAACCATCTGCGCAATTTCACGGCAGATTGAGTCTCTGAGGCACAAATGACATCGTTGTCCATGTCTATAAGATCGACCTTATCGAAGAACAAATGTGTGCACTTCAAATAAACGTAGTGGTTACAGATGCTGCAGCTCTTCCGTTAACGAGAAGAGGACATTGTGATCAGCTCTTCAATCAGCTTGTTATTACTGCGAGTCGATCAATGGAATTTCCAATCACAATAAAATCGTGCTCTGATTTCTTAATTCCTTCCAAATAAGGTTGCATCAATGTATGCATGTATGAAATAAAATAATCATGAGTTAATCATCTACTTGTAATCGCCCATTTTCAATTACCGATTTACAATTGAGATTATTTAATCCTACTCTGGCAAGAGCAGATTACGAACGAGGTTCTCCTCTACTCAGTGTAAATCGCTTTAGCTTCTCAAATAGCACTCAAGATATGCGATAGCTCAAATATGCCTAACAAATTAGTAATCATCAGCTAGGAAAAAATGTATCGAATCAATGAAGGCGGCAAGATTAAAATCTGATTCAATTAATGTAAATTTCTATCTCGGAATTGCACCGAAGGTTAAATGCCCAAACGGAAGAGAAGCATTGGTATCGACAATAGATTTTGGAGGAGAAAAATTCTATGAATGGAATAAACACAGTTGAGAGCAAGGGCATCTGACTTATGGATTGAATGAGCTCTAAGTTTCCGGCAAAGAAGTTTTCCATTCGTCTAATATCATACTAATCTCTGATATCTTCATCAAGTCATAAAGGATTATAAGGAGAAAATATTCGGCAAAACCAAGGAAGAAATCGTTAAGTGATCAATGTTTTTTTAAGATCTCGTATTTTATTCTAAACTATGGGCTCCTTCACGTAGAATTTTACAGTAAAACAGGTGTTAATTTTTAATTGCATTCTGAAATATTCTCCGCGATAGTGTTAAACCATATCATTGTATTATTTAAGAAAGATCTACTAATTAACGATTGATTATTGAAAGTTAATGAATATTATTAAGTGATTATTTTACTCGAGCAAGTTAATACTATGACAGTTTTAAATAAATCGAACTTCTTTAGCCAAGAAAAGCGAAGGTGGATTGCCAGAAGCCATACCATGCTTTTAAATTATCTTACAATATAATCAACTGTTCATGAGTTGTTATTGGTTATATAGTACATACTTATCTACAGTTTAAATTTCTAATTAATCAATTTATACTAAAGTAATTTTAAGTATCTCATTTCTTCTTACAGTAGCTAGTTTTTCATCCGATTTCTGATCTCGTATTTATTGGTGAGATACTACAGTTCATTTCACAGGCAGTTAATGAATTCGTTTCGTATAAAATTTCCAAATGAATAATTACCATAATATGTTAGACATCTTAGGGTGATGTGGACCGTTGACGCTCTTGAACATCAAAGAGCCTCTGAGTTTCATTTGATGACAGAATACCCACAAATTTATGACGGTGAAGGAACTCTTTGATCATGCCGAGCGTGTCCACATTGCCATGCTGAGCAAGTAATAAAGGGATAAGAAGGAGTTGACTACTAGTATCACCATTAGTGCGAGTAGATCTGTGTTCCGAGAATGTACATGTAATGTGATTACGCAGAACACATTCACTGTGACGCAATAGCGTATCCGGGTTACGTCTCTTTGGGCGGATGAAGACCCGTAGTGCATTCTAAACAATGCGGAACGTCGGATTACATTGCTTTCAGCATCCGGTTGAGCAGATTATAAAAGTAATCACCGAGGTGTGTCTCTGCAGCGTGCATCGCTAAAGGATGCATTTTATCAGCCTGGGCCTAAGATGGAAAGATGCCCCAAGATTTTGCATGCAATGTGGATATGTGAAATTGCTACCACCATCAAAATATCCTCGCCTGATAAACCCTTATATATAAAGATAGATACACGCTTTATTGTTGAGGTTAGGCTCACGTGGGTCTCTCTTCCTCCTAACCTCGCTTGTCGTTGTTATTTATAGGATGGTTAAGCAAAATTAAATTATGATTGTAAGCGAAAAGTAAGAGTCGAGTGTGGGATAAGATATTTGCAACTTAAAGTTGACAAAGAAGAGACCCACGTTTCTGGATAACACCCATGTAGAATGGTGCGAAGAAAACACACGAAAACACAGTAGAAAAAAATTCAAACAGTGTTACAATAAAATATGTTTACACGTCAAAGAAATAGAAAAATATGTAAAATAAAATCATTAGAAAATTCAAAATGTACATTAAGAAAACACTAAAAATATATGTTTGAAGAAATAAATGGGAAATTACAGTCCTTAGTATTTTTAAAATACCATTACACCGTTCAATTACAATAACACTCAAAAATAACAATAGTATATCTAAATTAACCAATGACTAAAGATGATAATTCCAGCCAGAAGCCCTCGTTGATTATCGATAAAATAAAAATGATTATATTCGTCAATACATTATAATACTATTCATTCCTAGTTGGCAAGATTAGTCTCAAAATATAAAAAGAAAGAATACGGTTTACAGTGCAGAAGAAGGGCACCGGAAAATTGAAAACAAGGAATAGTCTATTGAAATAACAATGTCTCTGTTCATTTTATGGTCAGTCTTGATACTTCTTTTCTTCTCACTATGCTCAATCGTGACTATTTCTTATCATTAGATAGTTAACGCATTCACAACTATGAAATACTTACCATTAATCGAATTCATGAATTCTCTTCCTGACAAAATCATTTGTTTGATCCAAATCCAAATCAGCGATTTTATTTCCAAGGGGGTCAACGAAGATAAAAAATTTCGAAACCAAATTCACGGGACATTTTTACTCTCAATGGGGTGATTGACCCATCCAGCGTCAACATGTGCTAATTATTTCGGGAAATTAGGTGAAAATTTAGTGACGAAGTATTTAAGTAAACAAACAATTTTTACATAAAACAACACTTCTCTTAAGTTACTTGAAATTGAAGTCGCATACACTGAATACGAAGTTGTCATTAATGGTAAAAAAAACACTTTAATATATTACCAAATTCATTTCCCTAGATATTCATAGCAGAGTAAAATAGAACATAAATTTACCAAGAGCGAGACTGAGACGTGTATAACCACATCTTATTCATTGCATTGTATATAACCATCTACCCCCTTGTCATTTTGGCTTCAGAAAGTAAGCGCGGAGAAAAGCAAGCAATGGAAAAAAGGAAGAGGAAGCTTCTGTGTGGCTTATAAAAGACCAAAGTCAAATACTCAGGAAAAAATTTCCCCTGAAGAAAAAACAGCCATTAGGCTTTGATGAAGAACTGTAAATTCTAATTAAATTTACGTTCAATCCTAAATCATAAAAGGTAAATCATTTAAATGTTCATATGTGTTTCATCGCTTTTCGTAAAATGATTATCTTACGATTTTGCAATTTAATTACATATTACGACATTTTTACAAGTCCGCCTCATGATATACGGTTGCTATCAATACAGCTTTGAAATTGCAGGTGTTTATATCATACATGATGGAAACAGGTCCGGTGAGCAATTCATTCTCTCCTCGAAAGAATTCCCATTGTTTCGCTCGCCTATTCCGCCCACGAACCTGACCCTTGGCCCTGCTTCTCACCCATCCACTCTTCTGCTCCTCAACGCATTTCAACCCGCACGCGCGTTATCCTACCACATCCATTCACTTACGGTCAAGCTATAAATGGGCAAAATTACGCCTCGTTCAATTTGTGGTAGAGTGGCTATGCTCCTTGGATTCACCAACATCGAAATAGTTGCGTCCGGATTCCGAGAAAAGAGGCCATACTTGAAATAAGCCATACGTCCTAAATCTGTGGATTCACGCCGTTTTGTCGAGGGAGAAGTTCCTCTCGACAAAGGGCTTAGCGAATTGCATATGAATGAATGGATTCGTCGTGAATAAAGTCGTGATGTCTCTTAGAGATGTTCCAATAACCTAAGTGAGACGTAATGCTTTTCCCTGAGACAATAACATCGTGAGTTGCAGCCGTGATATGGTCCTTAAACATTCGGACACGTAATTTTCGGCACAATTCTGAAATTCCCCAACTTTCCTTCTAGAGTGCCCTGAACGGAAATTTCACTAGTATTAGCGGATGGTCACTCGTGAAAAGACGTACGTCGCTCAGTGATTGATAACACAAAATTATAGAGACGATAATAAGCTCAAAATGATTTAAATCGATAACATTTTTATGCTTACATTCCACTATAGCTGATTAACACTGCCGGTTTCAAATTTTATAAAACTTTCATCAGGGTCATTGCCATCATGCTGATGATTACTAAATACTAGTAGAAAAAGGTTATGTCAAATTTATTCTGTGAATGTTCCGCGTAAATGTTTGATTCAATCTAATACGCGGTTTTAAACATTTAAGGAAGGTGTTAAATTAATTTTGGTGATAAAAATAAAATTGTACGAGTAACTGATTTTCCACAAAGCAGGTGAAATGTATTTGTAGTAAGGTAGAAGAATAATATGATCAATATGGGAAGATGAAGCCTTGCAGATGGGAATGTTAATTTAGCCGAAAAATAAATACTTTGCTTTTTTCTGCAGAGCCAACTTTATAGGCAACTTCCCCAAAAACTAATTCTGGTTACGTTAGCACGTGTGCGGAAACCAATAACTTGCATTATTCGAAAGTATAAAAAGTATATGTTTTTCCTTCATCATACGATAATGCTTAATTCGAACCAATTAGGATTCTGCGAACAAAGGTGCAAAGTGCGGCATGTTGGTATTAGTGAACTTTAACGCCATCATATTAATCTGCACTTGTCACCGAGTCGTACGATGATTTCGTAACAGACTGTCGTACGAATCGGAAGATTCTCTTCATGTGCACCAAATTAAAAATAATTGAATTCACACCGCTGTATTTACTGACGTAATTCCTGATAGTTTGAACCAATAGAGGAGACAGGAGAAAAATGAATGAAAGAAATTGAGACATACTGGAGAAGTTAAGATAGAAAACGAAGACGTGGAAGGAGGAAAGAATTTTGAAGAGCGTTACACTGTGCTATGGATAATGAAACTCATGCGATTAATAAATAATACTCGAGTACTAGTAGCAGTAAATCAAAGTCTATTTTCTGTGATGAAGTTTGACTACGTAATTAGTCGTGATAGACTAGCTTTAACGCGCGAAGAAATATCAACAAAGAGATTAAGAGTAAAAATTGGCGAATAAAAGAACCTTTTAGGAGAAAGTGGAGCAATTTCACTGATTAACGGTAATTTATGACTTAAATAGCCATCAATTTCCACTCTCAAATAACAAAATGGAAGTGGAGATGAGAATGAGATAGCACTGCTTTCTTATTTCTGTCATAAAAGTTCAGTTTTATGGATTCAGCTTTATCTTTTTGTTTCCCATCCCAATTCCATGGCTTGCGTATTCAGGACGGCACAGCTTCAAGCGAGTCTCCTCGCACATTAAGGTCTAACGTATTTTAATCCGTTCATAAGCAATTGGATCAGCCGGAATCAGGATTGGCTAGCTGAAATTTTCCGAGTATCGGGACTCGAACCCGGGACCTTGGGAGCGCTATGCACTCCGCCACCGCGGCCGGTGATAGATTATGTATTCAAAAAATACATATTGAGAAATAAGTTAATCAAGCGCAAAGTTTCTGGTTATTAATTCACTATTGAGTTAACCTTCAAAATAATTACCTTACCCTCTCCTACACATTTCAAATAGAATTCATTCTTGAGATGGTATGAATAGAGCTGGCAAAGGACAATAGAGCTGTATTCAGTGCGAGGACACTGATGGATCAGCATGTCAAAGGTGTTTACTTGGCACAGATTTGTCTCCTTGAAACCAAAATATCCCCGTCCTCTCTCTGGATTTTGAATACATAGAGCGGCGAGACATCAGATGCGCAAACAGAATTTCAAACAGACTCCCACACTCCTGCAGCTAGACTTTTAATTTACGGAGATTTATGACCTTCGCCGACCGCCATATACATCACCGCTGTTTATGCATCTAATTTGGCTCAATTTTTCTTAGCGCAAAGTCGATAACAAATGACCCAAGGGTGGTTAAGAGTAAAGAATGGCACGCGAAATTTTAATTACACCCTCGCGGAAATTTTTGCGCACGTATCCTTATGAGATGGAAGGGGCTGGACCTGCCCTCTAAGGCGCATAATCACGGACCTGTCTTCGGGGACTAACTAATGACCGAGAGTGCACCATTTGTTTACGAAACTCCCGCCCAAAATCGCGAGAGACAGCTTAATTATTTCCGATCGTGTTCAGGGGAGAGTCGAACAGCCTTCGTGCATCTTGAGTGTTCCGGGGCCAGCGAATGGGATCCTGAGCGAAGAGAAATTCCGGGCCCTAGTTTCTTCCTTTTTACTTTTCCCGCTGCCAGGCTGCATTCATCAACTTTATTTAAGCTGAAATTTTAGTGCCAGCTCCGTGTGCAGCTAGGGCCAGGGAAGATGGGAAATGATGGTAAACAATTGAGGCATTTGCCTCAGGTCCCACACTAGAGAGGGGCGGAAGAATGCTGTTTGTGGCTAGAATGACGCGCCTTTCTCTCCAAATTAAATCAGTCATAAACTACAGATATAGACACAAAGAACTAAAAACACCATACATTTGTATGGTGTTTTATTTTCTTTCTCATGGTAAATTTCAATCATTTCACATCACATGTATAACTATATCTGTATTTGCTCTATTTTTTCCTTCATTTCTCTCTTTCTATTGTATCTTTTTAGCTGTTACTATCGGTAGGTTTGCGCAGGTTTTTCACACCCCCCTTCTTTGCGGGTGTTTNGAACAAACCATTTTCCTCTTTTTAACTTTAAACACATCGGCTCCCTTTATTTCCACCCTTATTTCAGACACGCGTTATTACTTCCATTCAGCTATACGCCACCAAGAGTGAATATTTGTTTCTCTCGATATCTTTTAAAGAGATCACCCGCTCTCATTCGTGAAAATTGCCACTACATGAATTTAGATTTTAAAAGCTGTTTCTGGGGATAAATTTAACGATAGCGCTTTAATGGATATAAAATAGGTTCGGGTAGGACAGATGATAATCCCATAAAGGTCTGTTAAGAATTCTTATCATCATTATAACACCGCCAACGTTAGTAACTTTGAGATGTTTAAGTACTAAACGGTCACGTTTTCGAGGAAATTATTGCATTCTTATCGCAAGCAGAAAAATCAATTTCGTTTTTCTCGATTGAATTTGGCGGGAGAGTTATGAGATAATGTAATGTAAGTGTCTGAGAGTATTTATTCAGAACAAAATTCTCAAGGGTCTTATCAATAAACATGTGGACCCTTAAAAAATTTCTCCCGACATTTCTTTATAGGCAATACTTTCTTATAATTAGTTTGCATTACAACGTTAATGGGAGGTTATTAATTACAATACTGAAGTTCCCCCCCCCTCCCCCAAGCGAAAATTCTGGGTGCGCCCGTTCCCACACAAATTTTACCCACACAATGTAGTTATTTTGTGTTTCTGTGTGTCATTTTTTAATGTTTTAAAATTAACTGTTACACAAATCAAATTTAAGAATCGGCGATTCTATTGTGATAGTACTAGATGTCATTGGTCCAGAAAATACAGGACCTTTGTGGAGTCTAAGTATGGCAGGGGCGGCAGCAAACCTCTTGCCTTTGGGCGGTTAAAGGCCAAAGCCGGCCCTGGTCCTAAGACGCGGATGGAGCTAAGCTTCCAGCTGACGGCTTTGGGAGTACTTTCTCTCGTAAGCTCCATTTTCCTCAGTCTGCGTGAAATTAGCACCACGAGGAAATTAATTCGCGTTTCACGTCGGAGAAGGCTCTCTTCTTAATCCGAAGCGTTTTCTCTTTCGCTCCGAAATTTCTCCTCCCGAACCGAATCTGGAATGGCAAAGCGTGTCGGAGGGCGGGGTCACGATGGGGAGGCAAAGGTCGGATGAGGAGGGGGCGTGCCCCGCAGAGGATTCCACGCCGCAATTAAGGGTGGTCACGCCCCTGACGAAACGAGTCGCCCCCGCATAAACGGAAAAAGGCGAGATGATATTTTTTGGTCCCTCGCCTTAGTTAGTCTCGCTGCAGAGTGATAAATTCTAGAGAGGGCGAGTTCAGCTTGCTTGAACGAATCTATGACTCGGTAGACCTATTCATATGCTGGCCGCACCTCGCTGGAGCAGTCCCGTTTAAAGCCTTTAGCGATAAAATTCACGATCAACTAGGAAAATTTGGATGATATCGTGTTTTAATTGTAGATTTTTTAGTCCACGCAAGATTCAACGCGTTAAAATCTCCTATAAAGGAAATCTTTGGCTGGATAAGTTACTTCTTCTTACACCATTGTCATGCTGAACTTTTCAAAAAACTTTGAGAAGCCCAAACCCGAGGTATATAAACTGTTTCCAAATTTCCCTGTTGAAGATATAATGTTCAACAAAACTACCCGGATTCCTTCGGATGATGATTGTACTTAACTGATTAAACGTTATTGCAAAAGTAAATTTGGCAAAATCTTTGGAAGAGCTTGCTCCGTTTTCAACTTCCTGGGGTGTGTTCATACCAAATACGCAATAGTGATCATCAGTTCTTTCTTGGTGCCACGTGCAAGAGTAATGAGGAAGTGCAATCTTACAGCTTAAATTACTTCTTTGCAAAGATGTTCCAAGTTTCCAAATATTCAATCGCTAAATAAAGTGAGTGTATAGGAGAGATCAGGCACAACAATGTCAAGAGCCAGCTTCAATTAGCGGCAATTATACATTTGCCTGAATTGTGGTTGAATAAAGGGCCTCCATATAGCCATGTGAGTGACGGGTTCAGATAAAGTGAAAGCGGTTCCAGGTTCGATTCTCGGTGCGGGTTTACGTGTGAAATGGCCTTAGCTGTCGAAGCACTTTTTGAAATTACTGCTATGATACTACTACCTTTTAAATAAACCGACATTACTAAATAAGTAAGAAGAAACCATTAGTAATTTCCACAGAATATATTTTTTGCGACTAGTTTAGTTATGACTAAGTAGACATCATGAGGCATCTAAAACATCAGAAACGTTGGTATATGTACAGAAGGAGTGGGGGGAAAAAGGTGTTGGGTATGGGAGGGGGGTAGGAGGAAAAACGAGGGTCAACGAGGGAAAAGAATGGAGGGTAAGGAAATGAGTCTACCTGCTGACCAAACTAACGGTAAGAAAACAAATTTTGTGGAAATTACTAAGCTCGTTTGCTCTTATATCTTCAATATGACTCCCACGAAGTAGAGCTTGGACACATTAGATTAAAATCCAGATTACATAAATTACATTTTCGACACCGGAAATCAGAATTTGACGTGAACTTCAGCTTTGGTCCCTTTGAGTTTGATCTGTTCGTTCTCCTCACTGCTATGCCGCCATAGTTCCCTTTATTATTGGTATTATTTATAATACCGAAAATACCTTGAGTATACCAAAATGAGTTTGAACGTATTCTTTAAACTAAAAGCTTTATTTTCTTGATTACGGTAATAAATTTCTAACAACTCAGAAATTCTTATACGTCTACAATAATATAATCATTTTATACGCCTAAAAGACATCCTCATGTGCATATTTAGAATTTTAAAGTATTTTTTTCAAAAACCTTTGAATTTATTAACAACCATGTAAATAAAGTCGAAATGTTCAAAAATATTTTATATATCTACACGACTATTTATTTTCATTTATTATTGACGCAAACACAATTGAGAAGGGACTTATACTTGGGAATTAAACTGAGTACTCACTTCCTTGTAACTTATCGAGGCTATTTACGCTGATTCTGACCTCTCTATTAATATTATAGTGGCTGAAAGAAAGGGTTATTCGCCGGTTTAAATTTGGGTTTAATAATACATCGTGCATGCTATGGAGAAATTCTCTTTCATGTGGAAAAAATCTGGTTTTTCCTTTGACCCTAAATAATCCTCAAGGTTAAGGTCAAACAATTTTTACCCTTTCTCGGCGACATTTATATTTTTATGCCACGCGAAAAGTCCGTTTAAATTTCTGACCCAGTAAAAAATTTCTAAACGAACAAATTTCCGCGATATTTTTAAGAATGATTGACTAAAAAGTGACACAGAAATGAATAAATCACTGCAAGATCTTCTCTCTTACCGCTCGAGATCGTTTGTGTATGATCTAGCAAGATGCATGCTGCAATTGCTACGGACTCGGTGTTAATCGATTCAAATCTTTTGTCATTTGAAAGTTTATTCTCCTAGACTGCCTTAAGTACTTTCTCTATACCTCCCGTATTGATTTAAGAGATACCGTTCGAGATCGTTTAGTCTTTTATTTCGTGCCTTCACTGACAATCCATAACTTTCTTCTCCAATTAGTCGGTTTCGAGAAGCAAACGGAAACCACAGAAATCGAACACTGTTAGATTTCACGTGGACAAGAAATAGATTGACCAGATTGTCATATAAACATATTTGATGGGCAGATTGCGATAATGTCACTGCACCTCTATAGCTGCGATTGTATTGTCTTACTTATTACTATTTCATATTTAAAAGTGCCAATGTTCTGATTTGTGGTTTTCATATCATTTGGCACTTACATCGGCCTAATTCTTATTGCTTTATTCCCATCATCTTTTAGCTCATTACTATTCCTAGCATCTTTTTCGCTAGTTTTTTATTCGTAATAAAGAATGAATTCAAACTGAATTGCATTTATCTTCCATGCCGTCTCTCTCCGCTTACTCTCCCACTCCTGCATTTTTTAGAATTTCCTTGATGAGCTATCGTTTCCTCAACGCCTCTTCCTTGGCGTTTAACGGTTTCCTTTCTGCTTCTAAAGCTCAAATGGCTCCGATGAAAAATGGTTAGTTTTTCCGTTACGGCCGAGTAATATTGAATTAAAGGAGATGCTAGGAATTGCCGAGTTACAGTTTTTTATCGGATTATCATCATGCGGCAGTTTTGAAAGCTTTCAACCAATATCAGAAAGTATCACTATTTTTGGAGGGATTAAGGGTCAAATTCCAGGCTAGCTTAAGGATATGCTTTTATGTGTCTGGTTGATATTTATCACGTGACCTGACGATGGCATTGTAACGCTGAAACCGGTAGTAAATAATAATTAAAAAATTATGTCGAAAAGTATCTATCCTTCAATCTCAATATGCTTTTAGCTTAATATAATCTATGGAAGAAGCCTTGACCATGCGGAATTCCGTAGCAGGGTGGAAATCATTCCACTTGCTCAATTTTCCACTTAGGTTTAATAACGCGACCGGCTTCGGACAATTCTGTCCATCATCAGGTGATGGGCAAAATGAAGAAGTGAGGTTCCTCATGGTGGACAGAATTGTCCGAAACCGGTCGTGTTATTAAACTTAAGTGGAATATTGACCATGTGAATTTATTTCTATCAACTTTTAGCTTAAATCTGATACGCTGAAGCTCGACTTTGTGGAACGGTGCCATACGTAGAAAAGAACTTTGTATTATTAACAGACATTATCAGACTAATGACGTCTGTAAACAGAAACAAGTCGTTCGAAATATAACTTGTGAAAAATAAAAAGTTACTTTCTTCCTTATACTGCCTTTAACTGTGCCGGCTGTTTTAGTTCACTTCAATTATGATACAATTATGATATGTTTGATCGAAGATAAATTATTTTCCAAAGCTAATCGAAAATTTTAGTCTCTATAGCATTATTTATGCTCATACAATATTTAGATTCGATAATTAAAAAATCACTTGCTAATCATAGCCATCTGTAAATCCTAGATCAATGCTTCTCATAAACAATAACTCACACTTTCAAACTTTTTGCATTCCCTATTTCCGAGATCGATTAACAATATATGCTATATATTGACAATATATGTATTAACAATATGATTCCTCTAATGCTTCTCTTAATAATTACACTCACAACAAAAACGTCATTCATCATCAGCGTAATTAAATGGAAACCAACACAGCATTTCATCAGACAACTAGATGAAAATACTACCGTGTCATATCCCCTAATTTTCAGCGGAAATGTTTAGAAACTTCCATAAAAAAAACATATGAAAACAATATCTGGTTGAATGACTGCAGGCTACCTGTTCGTTTTTATGTAGCAAGTCGAGGAATTCACATCCACAAACTAAAACTCGTTCAGAGGATGGGGAAATCATTAAATTCCCTCAAGACAACCAAAATACCTTCTAACAGTTACTAACTTTCTCCCGTATCCTTGACAGCTAAGAAGAAATGCCAGGCGACGTGAAACAAACGCTTACGCAGCGTGACGAGAAATTTCAGAAAGATGGATCATAACCCTCTCCGGATACGGAATTATTGATTGATCTAATGGCTCGCAAACGGAACAATCTACCGAAGGGAACTGTTTCACATTTTGATGGACACTTTCCGATTTCCCCTCTTCCTTACGGTGAAAATCTCCAGCAAAGGTTTTTATTTCTAGTACGCGTCCCGATAAAAACTTCCCGTCACTTCCACGTTAAGGATCAGAGTATCAGGAAGGACGTTAACAAACATTTTGGAACTCTACGTGGACGGGCTCTTACAAAACTCGGCGTCATCTAGAGAGTAGTCGGCAAGAGCGATGAAAAAAGTCCGTGAACGGTCTCACTTTGAATTACCCCATTTGTTTGGCCACACCATTCAAGCAGTAAATTGGACTCTATAGTCAAGCGTTCTATTCCTTAATGAATTCGTTTATTAGAGAAAGGTTCGGTTTAAATCGGACCGTTTTAGTAAGAGTTGCTTCTACATATTGGAAGAGTTACATAGATTCTCCTTGACATAAGACGATTATCGTTCGGAGAAAGGATGTTTAATTGCAGGCGGATATTGCTCAAGAAATTCAGAGAAAATACGCTCTCGGAAGATGTAAGTAGATATTATTCGGCCATTCTATTATATAGGCCGATCAGATACGGAAGGAAAACTTAAGGAAATAGATGCTGACGGAGGCCGATCAAAAGATTCATATTTTTCGCGTAAAATACATGGTGGTAACGGATCACAAATTTGGCCGTAACAGATTACATGTTATTACAGATTAGCCCCCTGCAACACACCGAAAGACGACTTTCAGGGCACCAACGTAGATGATGAAATGGACTTCTGGTCCACACACACCGGGCCACATTCCATAAAAGGTAGTTAAAACTACTGGTACTAGTAGATGTAGATGAAAACCTACGTTGACTCTCCGACGATTTGCATTCGAATCGAACCATCAACTTCGCCAATCGAAGTCCCTTTCAACCTCGTTATCGCCATCTCGCCCATTCGATGACCGCCGATACCATCTTCCGTTTTGTCCGTGGACAATCAAACCGACGGAAGACCTGGCGAGCGGTCGGACTGCGGGCAATTTCCTGCTTTCACGGCTTTGTCCTCAGATGGGGAACATTTTTTACATTTTCTTCTTCCGGTGGGCGGGGGAAAGAGAGAGAGAGAGAAGACAAAGGGATTCAGCGTGAAAGTGAAACCAGGCACCCTTCGGATAGAGATGCGCCCGGCGATCGAGCTTCACATGGGGGCGCTTTTTCGGCCGGAGAAAGTGAGCGTTATAAGGTGGAGAGGGAGAAAGCGGGGGCGGGAATGGCTTGAGGAAGGAGCGTGCCAGAGCAGATGGCAGGTGGAGGAGGAGAGAAGAGGGCATCAAGGAAGGGATGTCGATATCTTTGAACGGTTTCGCCAGCTTAAGTTCTAAAGAGGAGAAAAGATCACCAATCTAGAGTAAATTTGAGATTGGCTAAAAACGGGACGGTCTTCATCCGCGAAAACGGCGTTTCCGAAAGTGCGGTCGCTGTATTTTCCTTTAACGTTGGACTCCGATGGCATAGAGACTATTCATCGTTATACATTGTCATTAACTTCATTATTTTTAAGTATTGAGTCCTTTTCGATTAGGCTTGTTTAAACTACACGCATCGGTATTTTTAAAAATATCACCGTGGGAATTCAAGAAAAATAGTATAAATAAAAATATCAAAAAACTAAATGTAGGTATTTAATATATTAATATAAATGTTTGTTTACATTGCAGGCATGAGGTTATACTAGGAATATGTGAACATTTCTGAAATGAAAAGATAGCGAAAAATGTATTTGTAGGCTTAATGTATGAAAGTTACGAGTAATTGTTAAATTGATCACAAATGCAAATTTTTGCTCTAGTTAAAGTACTACTTGAAAGAGAACCACAATTTGGCTCCTATATCTTTGGGAGTTCAGAAAAATGCCTAGCTCTTCCAAATACAAACATTGGTCCGGGTCTTTCATAAATTAGTAAAATGGCACTATAATATTACTTAGGAGAGCATATATTATGTATATGTATGTGCTTGCACAACTGTATAGAATCTGTGGTGATATGTGCACGCCGATTTCTCTGAAGTGCATGTGAGGGTTCATTTATATTATAGAGCACGAAACAAGTGAGTTCAAATAATTATTTACAATATATAAAAAGGGTTAGGTACACACGTTTTAGGTACTTTGCTGGAGTGAATATGAATATAAAATGAAGATGGAATGTGATTTCTATCTAAATTTCTATTTAAGGGTAATTTTTACCGATTTCCACATAAATTCTTAATTTATATTACTTTCGTTACTTTGTTGTTAAATAGCCTGAAATAAGGAAAACATATTCAATTCATAATGAATTGTAGGTAGTATTCCCTATGTAGTCTCAATGCCGAGAAGTAAAATTATTATGAACACAGTTGGCTCCAGAGTATGTTAGTTATAAATAAAGTTACAGTTACGCATATAATACATACGTAGTACGTAAACTATACGTACCTACATTAGAAAGAAATGGGGAATGGTCCCGAAGGGAAATGGGTTTGTTTGAAATTGGCGGGAAATTGTCTCTGGTGTGGCCTGTGGTTTTCTTGTGGTTATTTTTTCACTTGTCGTGCAAAAATATCACTCTTCTTCGATTCAATCCGTCCTCTCAACACTACCCCCATGCTTAACTACTCCTGCTTTGCTAGGTTCGGCGTTTCTGTGTTTCAGTATCTACGATTTTAAAACTAGTGTACCCTAAAATTCTCAGTAGGAAGTCGTAGAAAGATAGCAAGTAAATATGCGGTATTCCTGGAAAAGAGATGACCCACACATGCTCTAGGAAATTTCTAGGCCAGAACTATTACAGACACTTGACTACCATAAACAACAATATATTTAACTCTAATTTTTCCGTCTTTCCTTTTTCAGTGTGCAATGCATTAATAAATGGATCACGAATCAGTCAATCAGTCATGAATCAGCAATCAGTTTATCAATTCTCTCTATTAATCGAAAGGTTGGTTTTGCCTTAAAAATCAAACTTTAACCTGATTATGCTTCAAAAATGGTTTCTTCCAGTCATGCATCTTCATATTACGTAGAATATGCCAACTTATTAATTATTTTTCAGCATGTTGTTAAATACGATTTTGTTCTTTAACCCATCTTTTCATAAATGCTATACAGCAATGGAAATAACTAACTTATTTTGATATATTTAATTGGATTAATTTTTCAGTAATAATTAAAATTTTTTATCAAAATCACTTTGTGAGATATTCTGTCAAAGAAGCTTGAAATTTAAATTCCAAGGATACTCTCCGTTTCTCACGGTCTGTTGCATCTCCTTGTCAGGTTACGTTCCCTTCTGTCCATCTGTTTTTATGTCTTCTTCTTAACCTTTTCAAATATTTCGGATGTTAATGAAAATTATGATGGTTCACAATGGATTTTTGAAGCTACAAGAAAAAAATCTTATCCCTAATAAATAAAATTAATATTACTGCACTTGCGTATAATGTATCATCCCCTAATATTTTACAATTTTTACAAAATCATTTATAGGCTTGACATATTTGAGGAAGTAAATACTTCTGAATACATAGTTTCAGGTAAAATTATCTTGTAAAGAATAAAGACTGAAATTGATTTGATGATGAAATTTCCTTTCGAAAGCGGCCGTGTCGAATATCTTGATGAGAAATTTTATTCGTAGAGGTTATATATCCTTGAAATGTTGTTTCGCAAAGTGGACTTTCGGTAAATTTCGTTCGCAAAGAACATATTCTTATAGATATAATAAATAGCATGTTTTTAATTTCTGATTTTATTTAGGTAATGAATTTTAAAACTCTTATCCTAATTTCGAATAAGCCTATTAGTTCATGACAATCCCCACCGAAATCTGAACTTCTGATTCAGGTTTAAGTAACTTTATAAACCTTGGAATCATTGTTTTGTTGAAAACTGAAAGGCATTATTATGAAATGGAGCGGACGACGGGCTTCTAAAATCCAATCGCAATGTCAAGCCTTCTTCAGCGATGAAGAGCTACGGATACTCTTCAAACAATTGCATGCTCCTTCAGCTTAAGTTTAACCCCATGCTGACAAACTTTCGTATTAGTAGATAATCTTCACTCTCATTTAAAATATTTTAGTACCTGAAAATCTCCATATATCATCCTTTTGCCTTTTGTAATATTTCAAAAATATCTGCCTTAATTTTCATTCTAAAATGGGCTAAAAATTAAAATAATATAGTTAAGATGTTTATAGTTAGATGTACGACCAGGTCCCGGTGTTGGGTTACAACATCATCAGGAACAGAAGCTTCTCATTCAACAGCTTAAATACTAATGAAATTAGGGAGAGGGGTGGTGTTACAAAGAAACCTTGTCATGAACAAATCTATGTTAAGCACATATTTTAATTTCTCAGTGTATTTTAAAATGAAGTTCCACCAGATTTCACTTGAGACTATTAATAATTTTCATTCACCAGATCAACATATTTCATGTAATAGTGTGGTTAGATAAAATCTGGTATGTACGGACCGGTTCCGCAACTATCAGCGAGGGGAAATGACAGAAAACAAGAATTCAGCCGAAACCTTTAGGCAAATAGAATATTTCCGCGACAGAAGTATTCGGTTATATTCCAATGCTGATCTCAAAACCATTCGAAGAAAAATTGTATGTAGGAATGTATATTATCAGAGCTTGGTGTGCCTCGTCGCTTGGAAACATTCCTTGGTATTGTTACTTATTAAGGCTAGATTAAATTATTCTTGAAGAAAATCATGTCAAAATTACTTGTTCCAAAATGCGACTTTCCAAGCTTTCACAAATTGACATCGAAAACTGAATATTTCTAAAATAACAAAATTATATTTTTTTAAATTTTTATTTATTTATTTATTTTTTTCAGTTACATAAATAATACAATTTACCAAGATTTATAAAAAAATTAACATCTTAGACATAGGGGATTCTTGTGATAGCCAAAAGATTACATAACCTTGTCCGGCTATCTATTTAACATTACATTTAAGAGTCACATACAAAGACTGGCAATGCAAATGCTAAACATNAAATAATACAATTTACCAAGATTTATAAAAAAATTAACATCTTAGACATAGGGGATTCTTGTGATAGCCAAAAGATTACATAACCTTGTCCGGCTATCTATTTAACATTACATTTAAGAGTCACATACAAAGACTGGCAATGCAAATGCTAAACATCACAGAAATACTAACTAAAATAAAGATACAAACAGGGAAGAAAGAAAAAAGGAATACATATATACATTCTTATTCTTAACAGTTGAATAGAATTTTGCTTAATAATTAATCTTTGCGTAACAATTAATTTCTCTCTAAAATTTTCCCTAATCAAGTAAGAATCAAAAAGATTTATCAGGAATCAATATTCAAGCAAGTCCGTACGTTTATGATCTAATTTCAGAGAAAGGTGGACAAACGCAGCGCCGTGTGCTTTGATTGAGATAATTCTACCGAAAGAGCTAATAGTCAGCGACTTGAACCCGAAGAAAGCGAGTAGTTCTGCAGATCAAATTTCATGAATTGGCAATCGCATGGGCATGCAGCTCGGTGTATGCACTTTCTCGGCGAGAACACAAGTGACTTGAGAAAGCGTGTAAGAAAACGATAAGCGCTAGTCAGTTCCTTGCCCCGACTTTTGTTTGAAGATGGCAGCTGAGGAAAGCACACCTATAAAAGGAAAAAGGGCAGGAATTTCCGTTCCATTTTTTGTTCCCTTATTTCTGTGAGCGCGCCGATAGAAAACGTCTTCAAAGAATAAATATGACGCAATCGCGGACCAAATAACGGTCATGATACCACCACGATAGTCTTCAACCGCAAAGCGATCCTTCGAAATCTTGCAATAATAATGTATACCCTGATTTCGATCATAAAATAGAATAAGAAGCGTGCTTCCTAAAACAACTGACCAGTTTTTCCGTTTCATCTCATGTTTCCGCATATCTGTTAATTTAATCCGTAGCTAAACCAAAATTTGGATTTCTGAATCGCAGATCAAAACGATAAAATCATATTTTAGGTTACTCGTTTACGGAATAATTTTTTGCAACGCATTCTTCCAGTTTAAGAGGGATTTCTTTTTCGCTGGATGGAGGAATTCGCCTCGAAACTTCCGTCCATTCTTTTTACTAAAGATTTCGCCTGGGGTTAGAGTTTTATTCATTGACTTTACAAATCGAATTAGTTGCGAAATTAAATTTTTCATAATAATCTAATAATAATCATTGAAGCCTTCGGCACAAACGCTCGTTGGTCCCTCATCTTCTTCACCGTTAGCTGCCAAGACATTTGGGGGGGAATGGGGCTTACTATATGAGATGAGGAGTGAGGTACTTTTCCCATGTTTTCCTGAGCTATCATCGGTGTGGTAAACGTCCTTGTGAGCGTTGTACAACGATTATTTATTAGGAATGAACATTATAATTGCCATTATTAAGTAACACTTCAATGGCTTACATATTATCACAGCTATTGATAAGATTGAGGAAGAAAATGAAAGATTTACTACCTTACTATTTTCTGCCTTGTGAGTAAAACAATAATTATCAGAACATTTTCTTAGGACACGAATTCCTTCTGTTAGTTTCCACTTCCAACTGTTAGACATCCTTTATCGTATTCATTCCAATTCAGATTTAAACGAATTTTGCTAAAATATTTTGAAGATATTCCTTTCTATATTATATTATCAATAGCTGATTTATGTGAATATAATATATACTATAATAGATAATATTTTTCCTATACTCATAATATCATTTCAATCTTTATTGGCGACGTTGGGCAAAAGTGGTCCTCCCTTTTACCTAATTCTTTACGTTCTCTAGTCCCACGTTTCATCTTCGAAAGACATAGAAGTCCCACCAATAATGGAAGAATATTTCTATGCAACGCAATAAGTATTTCGTATCTAATTAGTTTACTAATGAATGGCAATGCAAATCACGGAGTGTTTACGTCTAATGAAGCAAAACAATAGAAAAATCAATAGCTAAAAAATAAAATGACATCAACCTGCTCGAGTCCTATCTTATGTGCTCGTAAGTCCCACTCGTGGAAGGCGATCCACCGGTTGGGTAACACTGACATAGAGGACAGATTTTCATTCTGTTTGTCGCTGTTTCCCTTGACAGCGGTAGCCTTTCCTCTATTCTCTCTCTTACCCCTATTCCGGGAAATGTTTCGCGTGGGTCAGCGTTCCCAGCATGCACTGCATGAGTGAACTGCGTTGCTTGTGACATGGCCTCTTCCGGAAGAAGACGAGATGTTGTCGGATTACGTGAAAAAGCGCATATTGCTCCAGGAAGAGTCCGCAGACTGAGACGCTTGGAGTTATTTCGAAAGGCCAGGGAAACCAACGTAAACATGTAGAGCTAATACCGTTAGGGCTTCATGTCCTCATTTTTTAACTCCCATACACCTATGTTTGATGAAATATGTGGAAATGTTTTTAGGTGTAAATAAATGTTGCTTTAACGCGTGGCAATGATATTTAATAAGGAAATTTAGAAACTTTTTTTCTTTTGGTATATGTCAGTATGAATACTTTATCGAAATTGTGGGTATCAAAGCGTTCAAAGTCGTGCCTGGAAGATTTACTTATCCTCCAGGCACAAAAGATTCTGTGCCTGGAAGATAACATTCGAGAGGTTGATCGATTGGAAAGATATTCCCGCTCTTCGTATCTAGTCTCTAGGATAACCGGAAATGAAAATACTTATAAGACCGGGACTCAAACCAGGGTCTTCTGTAGCTCTAGCTATTGAGCTATTTGCCAAAACATGGTGACATGTTGTCTTGGGAGACTTTGAAGACAAGTTTTCGAATCGCTTTGATTGCGATATCACCTTCAACTATTTCTCGTTTCTTCTTCTCTAAGCTTGGCTATGAATTAAAAGTTGAAATTTAAACCCAGACTGGCGTAATCTATTGATTGGTTTCTGTTTTTTCCGTACTTTCCTCTTTGCCGATGACAGAATGAGATGTTTAGTTAAAATGTCTCCATGTTAACCACAAATAACTAGTCCACCAGTGTTGTATTGAGAAATTCTTCCTTGGGAAGGGAGAAATATCGTATAGCATCGACAAATAAAGAGAAAATATATAATTGTATCATTTACATATTACAACAAAAATTCCAAACCCACATTGTTTTCTGTAGAAACTATGATTAGAATAACGTATTTTCAACATAGTTTCGAGTCTATCGATTCCAGTTTCTCACTCTAATAAATGGAAAATGGCAATCCCACTGGTGACTATTTTTCATAAATAGTATAGCTTGGAGAAAAAGGTTGGTATTGGAGAAAAATATATATATTACGCATCCAATTACGCAAACCGTTAGAAATTTATCGAAATTGCCATACAATTTCTTCCAAGTTACTCATAATGGATAAATTTAAAGATTTTATTTTCGTTCACTAGTAAATTATTTTATAGTCATGATCTTTCGGGAGAAAGCCATTACTCCACAAACCCCTACCTAAAATGTAGTTTTATCTTTACGACTTAGTAGTTAACAAGCGGACCGTTCCTAAATATAATGATACTGGAATATATGCCTCGGCGTGTTATGAAATCACCCGAAAATAAGGCCTTCGAACTCGCTGGAGGGAGCAGATTAATGGGACGTTTACTACATAATAAAATATCCCGTTATCGGATCTCCAAGGAGCCGTCATGTCGATCACTAGATTCTAGAAACGCATGGTGGAAACTATCTCCACCATCTATGTTACGCGGCCACTCGCGGATGGCTTCATACGCGACCGTGGGTATTTTTCTCCGTCTTCCCAACGACAGAAACTGGCCGAATGCGGAAGCTGGTGCAGGTGCTGTGGGTGAAATCTGCACCTCTCGGATAACGAGCGACTGGGACAGAGATACGGAAAGAAGGGAAAAGTGTGGATGGAGAAACCGAACTTGAGGGAGGGCAGGGATCGGAGATCGAACGTTAGATATATATTATGTGAATTCTTGTCTAATTAAGGAAAGTGACGGAACGTGATTCTCATTTGATGAAGAATTAAATAATGTTACATGCGAAACACTATGAATGCCTTTCTTTAGGAATGATACAGAATGTTTGAAACAAGGAATTGCAGCGACGATTGATAAGTTGATGTATCCAGATGACTGGACTATTAATTCTATTCTTAGAAACGATTTTTATGTAACTTAGATTTTACAATCTTTACCACGATTGGTTTTTTAATAAGAATGTTGTTTAGTTTTCTCTCCGGCGATAGTCATTGCTTTGCGAGGAGAAATAATTGAGAACGTGAATCGTGCCAAGCAGAATGGAGGGCTGAGGAAAAAGTAGTTAAATGTAATCAAAGAGATGCTTATGAGGAGAAGAAGGAAATGTGACTTAAATATTGAAAAGGAATCTATAGGGAGATGTATGGATGTGTCTAAGGCGAACGGTTAACTTAATGCCCTTTCTAAATACTTCCCGTTCCTTTAATCAAGAGCATAGTAAATTTTCTGTTATAAATACTCTTATTCGATACAGCAGGCGAATTATCTTTTCTCTAATGTTAGGTTAAATATCATATACACCTCTGTAATTAAAAAAATTCATCATTTAAAACAATAAGGAATTTCTACATAATCCTATCTGCAATTTCCGCATAAATACTCTTCTTCTGAGGACCTCTTTAAATGATACGTTGTTTAACAACGGAGATTTCTTTCTAACGCTAACTTGCTAAAGTAGACGTACTAATCTATATAGTCGTTTTCTGACCTCTCTCTTTGATTCAATGTGTGAATCTTATATGGGAATTCAGTGTGTGAGTGTTTTACCTTCAGTTAATTTTTTCAGGTTGAATCGAAACGAGAGAATATTTAAGTCTTTCGCTGCTTGGAAATGTAACGAAGGTATAATTTATTTTCGCTGAGTTTGTCGAAACTCCAACGGTAATGAGTACCACTTACACTTCTAATTAAGAACACTTTAAGTTTCGTCATAAATCAATCTTAAAAGTTTCATCATCACGCGTTACTCGCTCGGGAATGTACCGAGCATCAGATAAAGAACCCACCATAGGCCTAATCTGCACTTTCTAAGAATTGTTTCTTATCCCCAATCTCCCTAGAATCATTTAGCACCGATTACATCGCTCTCGTTTCTCCTTCGAAACTTTCCACTGATCGGCCGGATAAGAATCTCCTCTCTTCACACAAAAGCTCGTGACTCGCAGACTAAAAATCCACCATCACCGGAGAATAAAAAGAGCCGAAAAACCGCAGCTCTAA
This sequence comes from Ladona fulva, assembly GCA_000376725.2. Taxonomy (NCBI): domain Eukaryota; kingdom Metazoa; phylum Arthropoda; class Insecta; order Odonata; family Libellulidae; genus Ladona; species Ladona fulva. The sequence goes on along the minus strand of KZ308123.1, from coordinate 2,064,666 downwards.
AAGCGGGTCGGAATAGCTTTTGTGAGAGACGCCGAATCGCGCTAAAAGCGGAAAGTAAACTTCCGCAACGGGGACGAATAAATATGACCGATAGTGGCTGAAAAATCGCGTGGCTTATGGAGAGGATGGGGGAATGGAGCGGAAGATAAGCGGATGATACGACGGCGCCGCGCGGTCTGCAACGATCGTCGGCGGAGAGAGGATGCATGAGTCGGTGAAGTCGGGGAAGAGGGAGGGTAGCTTGGCAGTCCCACTGACACACATCGCATCCCATTCACATGGCCACGAGATGGAAGTCCCTCACTCCCCAGCCCCTCACGTCCCATCCCGCGATGCACTTCCTCCCGGTTGAAACCCCGGCCCTTCCCCACGGCCCCCCATCTCCCACCGGAATGGGAATGTCTGCCCGGAATATCTCTTCTCATTCACAATCTCACGATCGCGCATCGGCTGATCGCCTCGCTGTTCTCACGTGCTTCGCCCGTTCCTTTTCCACTCGCTCCATCACGATCCTCTTCGACGTATCCGAGGCACACAAATTCTTTTTCCGTCGAATTCCGCCGTTTTCCAAACGAGTCGAAAAGGTTCGCACGATTACCCGCGTGGGCAGGCCATTGTTCGGGGGAAAGGACCGCGAAATTGAGGTGCGGTTCTGGCCAAACAAGGCCTCCGGAGTGGGTTTTCGACAATGGCTCGAGTTATTCAACTAATTGGTATTATCGTCCGCGTCTATTTTCGTAATATATTATTAAAACGAAATAATGCCGCCATCGATCTGGTGGAAAAAATCTCTGGAATATTTCGTTTGCTGAGCTAAATGTGCTTTCATGCGTGAGCCAGGGGCGATTCTGGTAATTGAATTAAAAACTCTGAACCAGATTTCGGCGAAAAATCGGATATTTTCAAATTTGAAATTTTCTGTTCTAATTATTCCGAATTTAAAATGACTTATCTTGAACTATTGCCAGAAAAATATGAAAATATTCGAAATCAAATCATCAGTTTAATAAGTAAATGCTGGAAGTTACTACATATTTCTCTAAACCGAGTTAAACCTAATATCTAAATTGAGTGATACGAAAGTCCTTACATGATCGAAAGAGAGAAAGAGAGTGATAAATTTCAAGCGAAAGGTAGTGTTAAAAAATTATTGCTGCGTTCGACGCAACTATGAAGTTGTCAGGAGTATAACGCATTGTAAACCATGTGCTACAGATTAAAAATGAAACTGTTAAATCATATATTCAACATATCAAAGAAGATATCTTCAGTTTTAATGTCTGCTCACCCTCATCTGAACGGAATACATTAGTGCACCGTTTTAACAAATAATGAAAGGAAGTGTCATCACCATAGATTCTAAGAATTCAACCTCGACCTTGTGGTAAGTCTCTATTATAAAGAATAACGAAGAAAGAATACTTATAACTTAACCACGATATCATTGTGGTTAAGGTGTTCTCTTTTTCGTTATTCTTTATAGAGTTGTCATCGCTTTACGTCTTCTTCAATAACATCGATGTCTAGCGTTAAATATTTTTCATAAAAACCCTGCTTACCTTTCAATGGGATTCATAATAAAGTACACCGCCTTGCAATATAACATTTAAAGAATTCTAGTTGATGTCACTGAATCTATGGAAAAATGGTATCCTTCTCATTTCGTCATACATACATCACCTTTCGAGGCACTACCAAAGAAAATGGAGGTTGCTCCATGTCCCATTTCAGAATATATTAAATCGTAATTATTTAGCAGGTGTGAGTACACTCTTGGGCACCATCTTGCAATGAGGATTATGAAAAAAAAACTTCGTAATCGACGTAACCGTAATTAAATTCGCGCAGTTCGTTTCGACGGCACACTTTACATCCTCATTATCCGGAATAATGTGGCCAGAATCCACGAAAAACACGCTCGGATTGTTGTCTTCATTCCGTCAAAACAAAAGACGTCCGAATACCGTAATCCTAACCGCGGGAAGTATCGCAAGGTTGCCTCACACTTGACGTGTGTTTCGGCAGCCAATCTTCCATCTTCGGCGGCTGAAGCTTTTTAATCTTCATCGGATGCATTCATTGTGCCCGAGAAATCTTGGGAGCCAAAATGAGAAATAACAGTCATAAATGTTCTGAGAGACCAACTCCTCTTTAAATTTATCATTAAGATGAACTCCACTTTCTTTCATTTGTAATCTCCTCAATTGGACTAATGATACATCGTCATTCGTGATGATGGACATGTCGTTTCTCAGGGTTATTGTTCCAAATTCAGGTTTATTGCACGGTTATCTGCAAGAACCTGTGCAGATAATGCACCGTAAAAGACGAGAATAGCTTTTAACCCCACTTAATCAACCTGCTATAATGGCACGGAATACTTTGAGCTGTTTTCGCACAGTTTGTGACTATCATGTATCCGGTATAAAATCACTTCCGACCGATTCTTATTTGATTTGAGAGGAACCGAATGTTAAGTAAATATCTATGAAGATAACGATTGACAACTTTTAAGTACGGATTCTAATAATATTACAAGGGTATGATTTTCAGATGAGATTCGAGATAAGGTTAACGGAAGGTGTTAGTGAGGGATAGATGAGTTTAATGTTTGTCGTAATATTTGCTTCCACGCATTCATAAACGAAACGGATATTTAACAAATGACGGATAAAATGCTACTTGTCAATTACCCCACTGTAGCTAATAGCAAATAAATATTCCGCAGTAAGGTAACCTTTATTGAAACAAGAATTGTTTATTGGTATAGCCTAAATAAAACAAGGAATTATAACAAATTTTATTATATGTGGCAAATTGAGGATCAATATGATACGAAATTACCATTCTGATTGCAAGGTTCGTTAGGCGGTACAGTTTGGAGATTTTTCTCAATTAAATAGCATAATTTTATTCTCAAAGCATCTTAATCCAAGTAATTTAACTACTAATAATCGGAATGTACTTACATACCACAGTCTAATATCCTCATATTTCATGTTATCATCTATAGTCCATTGACTATGATAACATTCTTAACTGCAATGCATTGAAAGACCATGATCATTGCTCCCAAATGCAGGTGATAAAGTAATTTTAGTTTTTAACTGTTACGGAATAGTCTTAAAAATATCGGCTACCAAAATTACTCGTCTGTCTACCTCTAATCCATTATTGTAGATATTGATATAAGTTGTCATACTTTACAGTTTTCGTTTCTTTGATTATTTAATTTAGGGGAAATCACAGTGCATACATCCTACGTTAACTGTAATAGTTTATTAAGAACCACATAGAACTTTTTTCATAGGAGAAATTTTTCCATTTTTTATGTTGACCAAAATATTGTCGTTCATATTTAATTATGGTCAGGTTAACATCTTTTATTTCTATGAATAACCTTTTTGACTCTTTTACCTGTTCTCTTCCATTTATATTTATACCCGTTCTTTTTGCCCTTAAGTTTAGTTTAAGAAATAACCTTATTGACGAAAATTAAAAGAAAATTGCTGATACTGAAACCAAGATACCTTGATCAGCCAACCATTTGAAGTTACAAAACCCCATACTCTTATGCATCATTATATCACGTATCGTCACAATATCCACGTGGTTCTCAGTTTGTTGTTTACAAAGTGGGCTCATAAAGTTACTTTTCCTGTAAAATTTCGAAAAATTTCACTTGGAAAATAACATCTAAAAGAGTGTAGAGAATCAGCGAAATTACACACCCAAGAACAGTAGTCAGCAATTTCAGGGACGTCTTAGGGCCTATCTCCCGCCGACGTATCTGAATTCCAGACGCTGGGTGCTGCAACTGGACATCCGGCCGACTGAATCTCACCAACGCGTCGCTTGTGAATGAACGTGGAGGTGCGCAGAGTGAGGCGAGAATATAAAAAGAGGAAGTGGTGGCGATTTCTCCCCCTAACTTCACTTAAGTGTACATTTTTCCATATATCGAATGCGCTTTTACCTGGCTGTCCGTGATAGCCCGTTCGGAAGCCAAACTTCAATGGCCCCTTCCTTATTTTATCCTTTTTCCTTATTTTACTCCTCTTGATTCTTCGAACTACAATCCGCTGGTTACTGGTTTTCGTCCACTAATGTAGATGGACGTCATCATTCGCCTTCCCAAACTCTTGCTCCACAAATTTAGAGCATCACCAGGTGTCATGTCTGTATTATAAGCCCCTATAATGCTAAATCTATGGCTGCCGTTCATAACCAATGAAGTTAACCAACCCCTACCATTTCTAGAAGCTTTCTTAGGAGTGAAGTATAAATACAGAATCGATAGAAATATATTTTTCAAATATAGTAGAAAACCCGTAATTAAACGATTATCTGCTGAGTATTTTTATAATTCTCATTTTAATATCATTGCAATATTTTTCAGCATAGAAAAATATAAATATATAGTAAAATAAGTATGAGTCGCAATCAGTATAAAATGTGAATAAAATTCATAAAAACATACTTTTAAAAATGTATACAGGCCAAAGTTTTGCGCATCTGATTCCATGCTTCTCATAATACGTATATATTTCGCCTTTTTATTTGTTACTTCCTTCAGAATGTACCAATCAAAACGTAAACCGGCTCTCAGATCTTACGAACTCCCAACCAACCTCTATAGACCTTTTCAGGAAGTCTTCCATAGCACACTCTTTTTAGAATCGGAATCATCCTGTATGTAAGTAGTTTTCTTAATCGTGACAATTAAACGTGATGTAAATAGATAAATATGAATGGGTTATACCATCCATATACTTTTGCTAGTATTAAATTGTATGCCATGCAAGACTAAATCAGCAGACTTTAGTGAATTGCGATGAATAATGAATATGAATTACTGCTTCATGATACTATTTATTATAATGATAGTGCTAATTACTTGCAAGAATATTAAGAATCGGTAAAAATTTGACAAATATTGGCAATTTAATCAACTAAGCGCAAAATTGCTCATGAATCTAATAATAACACAAAAAATCCACAAAGGAATTTTAAAATTACCCCAAACCAATTAATATTTTTTAAATTGTAAATTTTCATACGGTAAAATAAATCTACGTAAGCAGTAATATAATGTCAAAATTAATATTAATCGGAGGATATCACTAAAGTATCAATTCAAAGGAGGCCTCGGATCAAAATTAATCTTGAGGATAAACTCTCTTAGGAACGAATAAATTAGCATTGTTATCACATTTATGATGAAAAAATTTAATTCATTTTCGTTTAAAGATAAATGTTACTATACTTAAAATGAATCATCTACTTGTGATAAATATTACACTAATATATACAAGTAATATGTAAGTAATCAATAATATCTTAGTATATACCGATATAATCTCGATATACCGAAAAATAGCTTCTAGGGCACCGACGTAGGCGATGTATAATTAATATGATGTTATAATAATATAATTAATACGTTTCAGAAGGAATGAAACTTAGTAACTTCCACGGGAATTTCTTTTATTTTCACGACCGGTTTCGTTAACGAATTAACAGAAGATGTTAATTCGTTAACGAAACCGGTCGTGAAAATAAAAGAAATTCCCGTGGAAGTTACTAAGTTTCATTCCTTCTGAAATGTCTCCTCCATTCCAACAAGTGACGCTTGACCACATCAATTTTATAATTAATACGTGTTTCATTACTGAATGCATCAATATAAGTCATAATAATAATAATTTTTGTATGTCACGATTACATTCATGAACACAGAGTAAGATCTGTATTGAATTGGGGACATGTCAAACAAAAATTAAGAAAGAAAAAATTAACACTCACAACCTCACTCATCTTTCCCATAGTTACATTGAAATATCGAGATAATTTTTAGGTGAATTATATTACATAAGAGTACATATTTTAAGAACACACAATTGTTTAACATTTCATGTGTATATATATTTACCACAACTATAGTAAAGCACATCGCTGCATCCAGCACATATCGTTATTCAATAGATATTGTATAGTAATACTTACTTACTAAAGAAGAACTTTCAAGATTTGACGAAGGGAGATATACGATATCTCTACTGTTACCATGGCAACCTATAATCTATTTGTAGATCTTAGGAAATTGAACTCCGGAAATGGAGTGGAATGAATAGGCCATTCACGCATTCTGGAAAGACTTATAGAATTTAAATCGATCGCCGGATGGAGGCGGACGACCTAAATGACCAAAATTTCGAATCCCTCAATCCGATAACAAGACGAGGAAATCGCGTGCGGGAGCGGAACCCGTACGCATCACTTAATAGTGAGTTTAGTGACGCGGAGAGAATTCTCGCGTTTCATTAGCGTCCACCCGTTTAGTGCCACGGACGAACACCCCACTTTCTTCTCCTCGGAGAGAGATTAAATGGAAAAACAAACGAAAGAAAAACGCGCGGCGGGAGAAAGAGATAGAAAGAGGTCTTGGGACGTACTGTACCAATTGGCCCTTTTATACGAAGAGATGAGTAGTGGACCAACAAATGAGAAAGGATGAGGGAGGGAATGGGAGCAGAACACGAGTTGAAAGAAGTGAATAATTCAAAGTAAATATTTTCTCATTTCCTTTGATACCTCGCTTCACTTGAGCAACATCTTGGCTTTAAATTTTCTGAGCCGCCGTAACCCTCCGAGGATAAACAGCATTTGAAACCAAAGACGTGAAAGAAACGAAAATTAATTGTTTAGGATAAAAGATTATTTACCTATCTTTCGCCTTATGATTTTCAATCTATTTTCAGCTATTTAATATAACCCTATATGCCTTATGTAGCGTTAAGAAAGTCTTTAGTAGATAAAGTTACCAACCAAAAAACTCGTAGGGTAGCCAATGCCCGCACCTTACAACTAGAGGGTACATTCGGTGTTGTGACAACTTAAGCATCCCAGTACTATCTCACTGACTAAACATTGAGATATATATATTTCAATATTTATTAGTTAGTTAATACTACGTTTTCGGTCTCAAAGTCATTCATGATCATTAACGTTGAATGTACTACTTTTATTTTCTGTGAGTTGAATACATTTAATTAAAACCTTTTCTAGTTCAGAGATTTCCATGAAATATTACAACACTAATAATTAAAAAATAAAGGAATTCACATGATGTCGTAAACATGTTCATATAAGTACGTAAAATGAAAGATAGGAAATCGATTTGCGTATAACTGGTTCATACATCATTATATATTTTTTCAAATAGAGGGATTTAATAAAGAAAATGCAAGAATGAGAATCATTTAGTTGAATCTTCAAACGGAAAGGAATTATTCGTACTTCCTTCGATTCCTTTCGGGTGAATCAAAAGTTAAGATACTGCAAGGAAGAATACATCTGGAACGAATACAAGCCCAAACGAGCATGAAAAGCTGACATATATCAAAGGTGGAAAATTCACTTTAAAGATGCAGCACAGAAAGCTGGTGAATTCTTGCAACAATTTAATCTACAATGATAGTAAAACGCTTCGTCATCCCAAATCAGTTTGCCCATTTTTATAGATATCCTTTTTCCTGGTAAAATAGTTTCAAACGAGGAAAACAGCGTGTTTAAACATATGGGAGATGAACTACTTCTACTTCTTGTGCACTCTTACAAATGGTCATCTACACCTACGTTCTGTAACATGGTGATGATCAAGTCAACGGAAACAGAATTTTGGGTTATTTCGACAAGCCTTTGAGTTGGCTACCTATCGCAGTGTGAGACGTATGTTATTCAACTACAAAACGAGAACTAAGACTTCTGAAAATACGTACATAAATATGAAAAATTGAGATGCAGAACCCTCGGATAGGATTTCGTTCTTTCACAAATATTTTATCTTGCTAAAGAAAATTATCTATAATGTCACTCAAATTAATTCTGCTACCCACTAAATAGTTACACGCTAACTGAGCTGTTTCAAAGTCAGGATCTTTGGAATCTTTCAGGAATTTCTCACCTGTAAGTGGGACTATTTCGAAGGAAAGCGCGTTTTTTCAGTTGTGCACACAAAATAGGATCCAGGAAGCAGATATTCATTCCCAGATTCAAGGGGCAACGATTTTCTAGCATTGGATTTCAAAACCTATGTGTAAATGTGCTTTGTTCATACTGACGGTTTCTGCGTAAAATGTTACTATTAAAACCTTCTTTCGTGAAGTAATTACCGACATAATAGAGCTGTAACCGCCTAATTATGACGAAATCTAATTACTGATTGGAAATGCACGCACGTCATTGATAAGAAATCAACTTCTTGTGCAAAATAGTAAATGGTGACATGACGGCACAGAAAAACTGCATTAATAAAATGGCATGGCGCTGCAGAATCAAATCGATACGAACTATTTACGTGCACCAGAGTTACCTCGTTTAAATTGCCAATTGTCTGCGGCAAGTTTGAGTGTATAAAGAACCGAGATATCATCGGTAATTCTTTAAAATCAAGGTCTCTGTCGACTGACCAAAAATCTCTTTAACCTTGAATGGAATAAGTTGGATGGAAAATTAATTACAATTCAATGTGGAATTGTCTTTTGAGATATAATGGAAGCGAGGGTTAAGAGGAGATTTTAAGTATTAACACTGAATAAAATGCGCTTTGGTAATCCTCTTCCTGAGAGCTACTCTTACTGGCCACTCTTAGACAAGATAAACTCGTTTAAATCCTGTCTTATGACTATTTTCTTCCTTCTGGACTCATATTTCAACGGTTTAGGCTTCGATCGTTGTGATATAACACATTCATCACTTAAGCTCATTTATTTCACGTGCATTTCATTTAATAAACATCTCAAATAAATCAAATCATACGCCACATTTAGTAATTCGGCGCTGTTAAGCTTAGCAAACATTTTTAAACTTTCAATGCTAACTGCTTGAACTATTCGTTATATCTTCCGATACTCAGGCATAACACTCCATTCACATGTAGGTAGTTTATTTAATCGCTCATTACCTGAAGGTGGCTCTGCTAATGGTTGAGAAGGTTAGGGTGGCTAAACATCCATACTAAATTTGATAAAATAAGTAAAAAAATTGAGCAGAAGTGCGCAAGAAGATTTATTTATTATTTGCGCAATTAAATGCCGAAAATGACGTGGAAAGACCGAGTAACAAACGATAAAGTTTCTAGGAGCAAATGAAGTAAGATATCTACGCTAAAAACAAATCAAACTCAATCGATTACACTTTGGGGTATCATAATCTCCTGAAGATAGCACAGTAGGGAACTAAATTTATAGTTTTACACCAATATAGTTTATACACCGATTTGCTTACTTGCGCCATGAAAAATGCAGTAATGAACCATAAAATATGATTCTTAACTATGATGGATGCGCTCTTCAGAATTCAGTGGTTGGTATTGTTCTCGAAACTTTATCGTAATAATGTTTATTTATGTGTAATAATTTGTATTTATGTGTGTCAGGAGCGGAACTAGAAACATTGTCAAGGGGTATTTAAGATAATTTCTTGATCAACTTGTCTCTTATTTACTTTTAAAATACAATTTAATTCGTAATGAATACTGGTGTTTAGTGATCGTAGAAAAACTTCTCCGTCAAATTTTATTTATTAAGTTCCTCGTCAAACCCTTGGCAATTGTGTAGTCTTACAGAGTCTACAAAGGGGAACGCCTGATGGCCCCTTCGCCCCCTCTCCTCTCTATACCTGGCAATTGTATGTATATTAATTGTGTAAGAAATATTTCCAATTTTTCTCTGGATTCAACTCCACTTATGATTATGTATACGCTCTTTTGGCGGATGCACCATAGAACGGCCTTCCCTATCATAGAAAGAAGCAATGATTAGATTATGGAAGTCAGGCGTTGGTAAATACTAAAGTTAGGAATTATGAGGGAATTAAGCGACCGGTAGAGGGTGAGGAGGATGGCTTTGGAGGGTTGCAACAAATGAATTTTCGGATTTAACATCCAATTGGTGAGCCCACTTATCACCCTGTTTTCAATTATCCGTGAAACCATAGAAGAGGCGAAGGAAAGTATGCGATAAGGAGGGAGCGCTGCTGAGATAAACATGGACTACTTCTTGGAAAGCGAGCTATAAAGTAGTGCTTCCCAAGTGCAGAGGCACGTTCTTCTATCACGAGTATACTCTTTGTACGTAACTAAATATCCGAAGGTAACATGTAGCTCATGTATGGCATTAGATATAAAATGTATTTGCGACATAAGATAAATGGGAATGGTAATTTTATTACAAATATCGAAATATTTACCTCTACTTGTTTTCTTCGTTTAGACATGCTCTTAGTGTGACATAACATTAATCACTGCTTTTTGCTTCTTATTTTACATAAATACGTGCGAGAAATTTTATCGTTCAATCAATATAAGGATTTTCCTGCGAGCTACCTTTCGCCGTGTGGCAAGGGTGCATGAACCCAGAGTCCACTTTCCTAAGCACGCATTTTTCGTGGAAAAAATGAATTCTTGAAGCGATTAATCCTAGCCTCTCTTTCTCTGATATTTCTCGCGGTACCGGACAAGTCCAGGTAACAGGGAGAACGGATGATACCCGCACGTCCTCCAAGAACCTCTTACTTTGTTGAATAACTTTGACCTTGTTTAAACCTTCTTCCGTATAAAACTTCCCATACTACGTCCTGAATTAAACTAGAATTAGCTGAGGATATATTAAAATTACTTATCCTATGAAGAATGTTCTTTTGTACATCTATTTGGAAATCTCGGAGGCTACCAAACGTGTGGTTTAGGGCTCCGCTGAGTTAATGTTTAAGTGTGCCGCAAAGAATAAAAGGTAGGGAAGCCTTCCTATAGAGGATTGAGCAGAAGGGAGCGTTGGCAAAGGAGAGAGGATGAGATGGAAGAGGGGACAGTGGGAAGAATCTCGGAGAGCATTAGCTCCACTGGCAGAGTGACCCACTGACCGGTGCTCCCATGGAAGGATGACTATTGCACGCGAAGGCGCAAAGCCAGACGCCGGCGTCCTCAATTCGAACCCGAAGCGGGACTCGAACACGGGGCGCTCCTCTCGTGAGAGTGAAATCTCGCGGAGGGTTCAATGAACTCGGAAGACTGGTTGCAAAGGAGGGGAGGGAAAAGGAGGGGGAGAGGGAGAGAAGGAGCATCTCATCGGAAATCCGCGTTCCGCGACTATCGACGGGAGTAATTAGAGAAAAAGAGACATGGTAGTCTTATTCAAATAATTATTTCCGTGCATTCAGGGCTCAAGGATTGCCAAAACTGAAAACAATATCAAGGAAGAGGTAGCTTGGAACGCAATACATTGGATTAGACGGATACGAACAGTGATACTTCGGCTGATGAAATTTTCGGCTTACGTAGATCTTTGCCTTGTTTTTCAGAATTAACTGTTTTTTTGTGGATTCGCACGCATGGGAAAAATATCAAAAACCATCAAAAGTTTGGATGCTGCCCAGAGTTGCGGTAACCGAGTAGTCAAGTTGTGCACGGTAAACCGTTGGGATACAAGAGGAGTGGCCAAAATATCTCAACGAAAGGTTATTATGTTAGTTTTACTTGAAACTATGATGCTGAATGAAAAAAGACGTAGTGATTCTTTTCTATTTTCAATGCCAAATATGGGAGGATTATTAAATAATTTTTGGAACTGTTTTATTTTTGATTATGAGTAAGGATTCTAATTAGTGATTTAAAAATCTTTGGCAAATCTCAGAGGTTATACTACTAAGAATACTAAAATAATATTACGGTCGCAAGAAATAAGAATACGAAAATTCATGACAAATTATTTTTTTATTAAACCAAATCCTCTTTATCTTTATTATTCTCATAAAGATATAATTCATTTTAAAATTTACTGTTCCTGAGATGTATAAAATAATTTATTACGCCTTTACAGTTTATATAAAACAATTTGGGATTAAATACCAACGTACACAATGAGAATTTGGTAGGTTTTTCGCACGCCGGCGGTTGTAAGAGTTAAGGCTTTTCCGATGTTGACAATTACTAGCGCTCTTACCAGTGAAAGAATGGCGTAGGCTCTTGGCAGTGTATATGCGTACTTTACGATTTGGCACGCTTAATCATACTTACTAACAGCTTAATGAAGGTGATTAAGGAACAAATTCCTTCTTGTGACACTATATTTTCACGTTTCTAATTCAGAGCAGACTGAAGTGCGTCATATTTACTCAATATTTGCAATTGGCTTGTAAGTAGCTCGTGATATTGGGATTAGTGTATTATTGTTTATTATTCAGAAAAAGAGTGGTGAAATAAAAGATTGAATGGTTATACTCATTGGTGTGGGGATCATAAATTATGAAAAGTACCTATATAAAAAATTTATGATTCTTTATTCTTTCATCTTATTGTTAGATATAATTCGGTTCATAAGTAAAATATATTGCCTACATTCAAGTGGAAAACATAACGTCCGAAAGAACTAACGGTCTGCGCCCTATACTTTACACCTAAACAAAATTTCAGTGTGAATCTTGAATGTAGTTCGCTATAAATACAAAGTTTTAAGGTCTAAAATTTTACATTTACGAAGAAATACGATTCTCTATGATAAAGATTGGCTAAATTTCTCTGATAACTTATTAAAAAGGTTGCTTAGGAACATTTCAGTTGTCATTGCAATTCAATTCTTCTTATGGTTCTTTCCTGCAATGAATAAATTAAACTGGTATACTTCTTTTACATTTTCTGTAATTGAATACCAGAAAACACTAAGTTGCGATTAAAAAGCAATTGCAAATAATTCAATTTATTTATACAAAACCACAAATTTAAACATACGACCCGGGTCGTATGTTTAAATTTGTGGTTTTGTATAAATAAATTGAATTATTTGCAATTGCTTTTTGCTATGGAATACCACCAAGTTAAGGCCGACACCATTGAATTTATTAAGTTGCGATTAATTTAAAATTGTGAATACCTCAGCATCTTAAATGAAAATGATAGGTTTTGACGAAAGCTAATAGTTGACTCTCCAAATTTCATGGTATAAGCTGAACTTTAATGTCAAACACTCTAAGTAATATCTGCACTGCATATTTCAAAAACCTTTGGGTTTACGTAATAATTTGCAGTGAAGTTTCTTTTCGTATATATTATGCGTTTATGGAACTGCTAAACAATTTAAGAATTTACGGCTTTTTAAATTAATGCTAGACTTTCTATGCCATTATGTACCTGGAAAAAAAAATTACCCTTGCCTTTCCAACCCGAGTGTATTGTTTTCACCACCTAGGGCGTGGTTGACATTAACCTCCTTCGCGCGATGGAGTGCATCAGTGCACATCTCCCCTTGATATACCGTGCTTTTATAAATCAAAGCGAACGTAAGTGTTGCTGTAAGTCGGAGCAAATTGGAAATTTTCCAGCGGAATGCGATTAGGCTATCCTGGCTCGCATCTTAATATAGGGCGAAATAATCGTCGCCTATCGATAATTAGCGGCGGCGCTTTCACTACTGACATGTGCCCGATTCCAAGCAGCTCAAGGTCAACGTGGGAGAAGCAAAATGAAATATATTCACAGTTTAGCGGAGAATCGCCGCGGGCACAGAGTATCTCATCTAACGTCCAACCCATCGCTTACATAATAAATTATTCCTGATATCCCGACCACATGTAATCTATGAGCTTTACGTGATATGTGATATAAAATAATGATAGACTGTGTGACTCATCGATGTTTCTAATGAATGTAGACTGGGGATACTGGATTAGACTATCGATTCTTAAAAAGTCCTTTAAAATTCTAAAAAATTGGTAGGTGAAGAAAACGGTCTGTTTTCGTACTCGAATCCTAAACTCCATTTTTTGAGATAAGGCCCCAGACTTTTTTTTACCTCCGTTTAATCTTCAGGTTTTCAGTCTTGCATGCTTTATCGAGACAGGTTGTTTCCTTCCCTTTCCGTTCCTTAAAAGTAGCGATTGTTGGAAGAACTGAGATTTTACTTTCTCACTCTGTGACCTTAGCTTCTGTCTCTTTCCCAATACGTGGTTCCTGTAAAGGAATTTTTCTTTTACGAAAATGACTAACTCCTTTTGATTCTTTTATATGTGTATTTTATTTGAATTACACATACAAGTGTCAAGTCAATTACAATCAGAAAGTCCTATTTATAGAGTTACAATCAGTAAGTTCTATATTCATATTCATCTACCAAAAACTTATTCGCCAGTAAAGTCGGTTTTTGTTATTTTGTAGTAAATTCTCGAAATATGTAAATAAATATGCCAAATATTTCCGAGGAATGCTAAAATTCGAATCTCCCTCCTCTAAAACCGGAGTTAATGTCACACTCGTGATCATGAATTAAAATCTCAAGATACGCATAAAACCATATATATTTGTCCAACATTAACTCCTAAAGCTACAATTATTTACGCTCATAATTGATCAGAACTTATATTAAGATATTTCTGTTGAGGTAACATTCAGTTCTCAATCTTAAAATCCTAAAGTTTGACTATCAGGAAGTAAACTTGACAGCTAACGAAGCTCTATTATTTTTTCTTAGAATTTGAGCGTATATAAAAAGACCTGATTCTAAGATTTTCCTGAATTAAACCATAAAATTCACTCTTATAATAATGCCGCTTATTTAATGGTTAGTTTCAAAGCGAATTTTATTGTTTGACATAATCTTTAACTTTATTTGCAACATTTTTCTTACGAGAGGTGGAGATATAGTTGTTACAGAAGTTCAAACTAAAAGTTTGCTATTTCAATGAAATATTACGCACGTTAAGCTTAGCTGCTTTCCTCACAACAAGGCAGTATTCTCCGTGTTATGGCATTGCGATGCCTATCCTTTGAGGTAACCCAAAACCATTACTTGGAAAACATGGGAAATGCTTCCCTTATATTAGCGACTTAAGTGAAAGCAACCACTTTGTATTATAACACCCAAAAAAAGTGTCACAAAAGTAAAATTAATTACGTGAATGTATTTCTGTAGCTAAAAAATATCGTTATGTTGAAAACCTTTAATATATGCATATGAAAGGGTTCAGATTGCGGATTTTACTGTGCATGATTGAACTATTTTTGTGTCGCAATATAGCATTTTTGTCAACAAATTTTTAGTTTCCTCTTTTCCGAATAAAATCCATTCTTATTTTATTCTTGGATACAATTGGGATTCCGTATGTGATAACACAAATATCACCAATGGAAAAGCTTCGTGGAATCATTGAATCTTCAATGGCAACCGATTCCAGAATCAATCCGTGCTAGGGATGAAGAGACTTTACATGTTCTAAATTGTTTGCTGTGAGAAATAACAACAATGTTGCTATTTTATGGGACTAGGATTCATAATGATAGAACCGTTTTATTTTTTAATTCAGATTTTTAATTTTAGGTCATGTGGTTGGTTCTCTGATAGGTTACATTCTTTTCGTGGAAAACACTTTCATATATCTCTCGGAAAAATAAATACGAAAAATATTCGACGAAGTATACCATTCATGTTGTAAAAATGATAAAAATAATTCCGTCATAATAGAATAATTCTTGATAATTGGTAATCATAACCATGGGTCGGAAATAATTCTACCTAAAATTCCACATGATGAGATTCGTACACCGGCATATTTAAGTCACTTCCATGTGATTGCCGTTCACTAATTAATTATCGAATGACATAGCTGAAGTACAGATTATGCATACAATGAACGTAATTGTTTGTGTTTATTGAACTTTAAGGGAGCCTTTTATTTCAACCACTTTGACAAAACTTATGCTCAACATCCATACACACGATTCATTGCTTCAAATACCGAGTGCATGTAACTATTTTTGGCCATAATTTTGTAGATTATTTGATATTGGTAACGACTCCAATACGAATTGAAATTAGATATCGTACTAAAATAACAGGAGATATTAATATTTTTCATGCTTTGTTCATGTGTTATAACAACTTAAGTTAAAAGATACTCTAATTTCATAGCTCCTGTGATAGCTTATATCCGGAAATGTCTGGTTTTTGTAGCGTAATATAACCTAAGAATTCCATTCATTCTGAAGAAGATAAAAGTGAATATGCGTACCTACGATTTAAAATGAAGACGTATTTTATTTAAGTCGCAATAAAAACATCTTTATCCATAAGAAGCGCAGATACTTCATTGTTATGATTATGAGAATTTATTTTATATTTTATTAAGCAGGACATAAATTATATAATCGGTATGCGTAAAAAAATTAACGACTAAAAAAAAGGACAATTATACTCCTTTGCTATGTAACCGCCGAATTTGGAATGTTTCTTCAGAAATCCAAGAAACATTAATTCGGACAAAAAGAATGAAATTCGTAACATCTTTCGCGCTTCCGAGGCCCATTGCGTCACTCGTGAATAAAAATGTCCCAGGGTTAGCATTCCGCGAAATCACACGGTCGGACAAGAGATAGTTGGCAAAAGAAAGAGAGGTTCCGGTTAAAAAACGAACCACACTCGGAATAACATTCTTTTCATCCGCTTTTTCGCGTTAGCGCCGTGAGCACAAGGTTCCAATGCCAACGCATAAGCTCGCACCTGCGAAAGCGCCAGTTCCGAGATCGTGGGAACTTCGCTTCATCTCCATTTCGCCACCTGCGGCCTCATCTCGCAGACTCCGTTGTTCGCGCCCTTTGTCGTAAAAGGAAAAAAGTACCTTGGCGCTTTTTTGCCATCGACGGGGCTACAATCTCGGTACGTGAAGTTCTGCGAAACCAAGCTGATCCTCGGCTCCTCCCCCTGTTATCTCTTCATCTATATCTATTTGAAGGTTGCCGCTTAATGACCTGAACGTTACGGAATAATTTTTGCCGTTTGGAATCATCTTGAGAGAATTACTTCACAGGAAACGCAACTCCGTCAGTACGGAAACTTTTCTGTAGACGGTCATGGATAAGTTCCACCATATATCGCCAGAATTATTATGTCTTGATTAAATATTAACCAGATTAAATATGTCTTGAGAGAAGTCGATTTTAAAAATACTTTGCCCTTATATGGTTTCCAACTTGTACCCTAATCTAACTTTGGTTTAAATACTACTCAGAATTTCGTATAGGCGCGCGTTGATGCGATTCTCGAGTTCAAAAAATGAACCACAGCCATCGTTTCTAAGTTATTTAAAATATTTTCATCGTTTAACAACAGTCAATCCCTGTAATATGGCATATCCAATATATTTATGTTAACTCTTAACATACCAAGCCTAGTTTGTCAACATTGTTTACCAAGCTGAGGCCTTCGGAGGACCCCAAGGTTTTTCTTTTATTTCTTAATTGTTTGTTGCAGTAGATTAATTAAAATAGGTTTCTAAAGGTTACAGATCCAAGCATATTTTTTTCAACAGTATTTCGTTTATTTATTTTAATAGGAGTAAAAGTAAACCAAATATTACCTATATACTATAATACCAACTTCGATAAAAGTCCTACAAACGCGTTTAACATTAAAATCCTGCTATAGATTACGTCTAGAAACTCAATCTTTTTTTAACTCGAGCTCAATCAGAGCGTATATTTAAGAAAAAGCTACCTTACAGCAGGATCACTAAAAATGTAACTCTGGGCTCCTCTAGGACCCCCCTTATTATGTTAAAGGTTTGGCGAACTCCATCATCCGGGCTAACTAGAAAACACAGATGATCCAAAATTTCACTTTCATTTCTAATAATATTCATAATTTAAGTTAATGAACAATTTTTTATTATTTGCTCAATTATTCCGTTATTTGTTTCATGGACTATTCCAGAGTTTTCTTCACTCGACCGCGGATCTTTTTTGCAGAGATAGTGTCATTGTAGTCGTATTCCACTCTTCCATAGAAAATGACTTATGTGAGTCCTGATTGTGCTAAAACTCTATAATACTTGTATGTTTTTGTTTGATTTTTTCAAACAGACCGCGGAAAATATCGACGAATTGTAAAAGAATCACGCAGGGATGGTCCGCAAACTGGATAATCCAACCACGGACAATCGGGAGTTCGCGTCATGACATTTTGAGAGCTCCACTTAGTCAAGGAATGCGTTGATCATTCCCTTTCCTTACTGATACATAGATTTCCTTAAATGTTACATACATTTTCCCTACTTAAGTTTTCATCAAAGAGGTTTTTTATAAACTTCGTTCCCACGCAAGTAAGGATTATTGGAAGTTTTTAAAAAGACCCGCAACGATGCATCCTAAGGCATTTGTGTAGAATTTTATAACTTAAGACTTATATTAAAGTATGTTAATTCTTGTTTATAGTTGATTTGAACTTGAGGTTTAACATACCTCTCTGACACAAGGTGAGGGATTTCTCAAGTTTCACAGCGATGTCTCATGGTAATGCTCCGTGAGATGCGGGTTTGAGTCTCTCATTGCGATAAACAAAGAGCCAACGTATCCTTTCATTTACTTTCAGAAGTAGGATTTCCTGTTGCTATGCGAATATCATCCTTTATGAAAGGATACGCTTAGTTTAAGAGTTCCCAAAAGCGTTAACGGAGGAGAGATTTTAATGCCATGTGTAGCTAGTTGAAATTCCAGTCGGGACTTATCATTATTTCCGTTAATACGAAATAACTTGGAAAACATTCCTGTTAAGATCGTATCAAAAGGGCTCCAATAGATCGTCATACATTTATACTCATCCTGCCTCTAATCAGAAGGATATCCTGTCAAATTTTTCTGGCAAAGACGTTTATCAAGCGAACAAACGTGAGGAATCTCGTTCAATATTCACGCGCACCTCCGACGGCAATAATATTTACCGTTCGTGCTTACAATGCGTACACTGCGCAGGAAAACACATTTTTGAATATAATACTCACCTTATTACAGTAACGTTACGTACAGATCATACAAAGAAACGCTTGGCATGAACTGAATTTTTTATCTTTATACACTATATGTCAGAGTTTGTTCTTACAATTTGTCCCTTTAAGCAAAGGTCTTCCGGTAGTGGTTCAAATAAATAAATATGAGTGATTTACCATAAGTTGAGGTGAATGGCCAGCACAGGAATGGCCTCAGCAAAGAGAGAAAGCGTTAACTGCTTCGTCCCTGAATTCGGTTTGTCGCAACGCCGATCCAACGCAAGTGCATTACTCTCTGTCCTTCAGAAGGCCGCGCACACCCTCTGAGCGTTGCCCAACAACAGGTTCATCCAATTGCAAAATACCCTCGATCTCCCATCCTCCGAGGCGGCTGAACCCATGAATTTGTTCTTTATTCCATTTACAGTTGAGTTACTTTGAAACATTCGACCACAAAGTGTCACTTTTTTACATTTCATAATTTTATTACACAGTTAATCTTTCGGAATTTAATAGTATCAAAATTTCAAAGAACAAAAGTGCTAGCTTTTTAAATGCGGTTTCCGCATGTGATGGGCAGATCAATTAGAGGATTAAACCTCAGTTCCCACTAGTATCCTCATCTAAATATAATACTCTTATAAAGCTTAGGTTTTTTAATCCACAAAGTAGTTTTCTTCATTGTACTTTTGCAAGCTATCTCTCTCTTTTCTTGTCTCATATGACGAAGGGTTAGATGTAAGAAGAGACTTGTTAGTCTCAATCTCGCCCTGAATAAAGTCCTTTATTATTATTATTATTATTACCCATTATAAGAATCATTGATTCTAAATTATATGCGGGATATATAGGTAGATAGAGCCTTTACTGGCGAGGTTATGCCCAATTGGACCTCTCTTCCACGTATGTCGTTATTACGTGTACAGTGATCAATTAAAACAAAAAAGAAAGAGTAGGGTTCCGGAAGAAATCTTTACAATTTAAGGTTGACAAAGAAAAAACCGAGGTTGCGGTATTACACCCACGGAGAAGGAGAGTGAAAAAAACACGAAAACACAGAAGGAAAAACATTGAAAGTAATTTACAATAAAAAATTTGCACTTCAAAAAGCATAGAGAAATTCTTTTTCGTAAAAACGAGGGAAAATTCAAAATACGTGGAAAAACGCCAAAAACTATTAAATTGAACACACACATTTAAATTACAAAAATGTCATCTCAACATTAAATTACAATATAGAGAAGAGAGTACACAATTTTGTAATTTCTACTCGGTTAACGTGTGGAAATTTCAAAATTACTTCTCTCATCTCTTTTATGACTTTCCACGAAGTTACGCCTCATCATACTGATTTCATTGGGATATATAGTGCACGGGACCGCTACGGTACCCGTGAAGCCCAATCAGGTAGCATAAAATGTTATGTATGATATAAGTAAAATATCAGTTTGAAATTTCCACCAAAATGTAAAAGTAAACCAAATATTACCTATATACTATAATACCAACTTCGATAAAAGTCCTACAAACGCGTTTAACATTAAAATCCTGCTATAGATTACGTCTAGAAACTCAATCTTTTTTTAACTCGAGCTCAATCANGTATATTAAGAAAAAGAGAAGGTTGGAACACGGCTGTATATGGATTACCGGAACTTCCCGTTTGTCTCTGAGCGCGAGTTCCGCTTGCCGAAAGACGGCTTACGGAGTGTTTTTAAACCTCTAATATTAATTAAGTTGATTATTTCTACGGTAATGTAAAGCTCTATTTTCCGTGATTCGATTTACCATGATTATCCGTGCTCTTTCAAACACTGCTGAAACTTTGTTATACTCTTTAGAGAAGGAGTAGGAACAAGTTTTAGATTTTTACAATCATTGCAATTTTCGTCATCAATAAAACTGAAGAGGTGTCTGAAAAGCGAACCTTTATGGCCTTTTTTCATGGAATAATCGATGAAGGCGTCTGGAGATGGCAATGGAATATATCGGCTCAACTCTTCCATGCCGTAACTATTATGCTAGGTCACTATAAAATAAAATAGCCTTCTCTGTTTTCGATCATACGTGATTTTTTCTTACTATTTTGACTAGAGCACCCGGTCACCCTTTATCCATCAAAGGTTTTCCTCTTCCTTTCCTCTAGTTGGTTGGTGGTTTAATATTTAGCCAACAACCATCTCAACCTTAATTTCCTCAATTTCTCCTCAACAGATCGATTTCATTGGCTTGTTCATGTAAATATTTGTGGATCGTCAAAGGTAATTAATGACAACTTTGCGAAAAACAATCATAAATGTTGCACGTTAATTACTTACTAGTTGAAGTTAGCTACACACATAAAAAGAAAAAAGCTGTCCGATTAAAGAAATTTGAGCTCTCGAGAAAAAAATTGGGTGGCTAAATATTTAGCCGCAAAGACTTGAGGGTTAACCTATATAATGGAAGTTTTTCTGAATTACAAGTATAGTACTGGTAGACCATATGTGATAGGACGTCGAATTCTTATCATTCTCGTGTAAAAAATCTATCCATCTGCTGCTGAATGAGATATCGTATCGAATTAAACCAATCGGCATCAAGATCTACCGTTCACCAACTCGGATTTACCTGATGGATGTCATTAGATAGGTCATGTTCATTCTATTTCGTAAGTAGCGCCTTCGTCTTGCTTAATTTTTTTAAATTCTAAGGTCAGAAGTTATCTTTAGTGATAAAATTTATTAATGCAAATTTGATAAGGTTTGGATAAAAATTTGTTTTAAATGAAAGAAACGCAAATAAAAATGCTAAATCTGGCCATTTAATGAAACCGGAGTTTATTGTAGGAAGAGTTTTACAAAGAGCTGCAATAACCCCGTCTTTCTGAATGCCATAATATTTAGCTCTTTCCATGTAATATCATTTCATAGTCTTGAAGTTTTAAAAAAACCGATTACTGCACCGTTGCAATTCAGTTGCAATATTAGTAAGAGATATAGAGTCACCTACATCCCTTTAGATGATTTAAGTGTCATTCGATAAGCAAATAATGCTTAAATTTCACAGCCTCAGGGGAGGTGTTCTGGAAATCCATCACAGAAACAATAACATTACGTATAGTACTTTTACACATAATTCATTTAGGGGAAAAGTTCTATTCGTAGTTATATTGTTTCAAATAATGCTTGAGTGAGCTCAGATTTAAATTGACGAACAATGATTCAGACATTTCGGCAAAGTTATTTTTAAATTAATCTTTACTTGGATTTGGAGTGCAGTTGATAATGACAGTAGAAGTTTCAACTTGCATATCTAAGTTGATGATGAAAGGCAATTTCAACAAATTATATATCTCAGTTAAGCATGTTTTTTAATCACTTTTTTGATTTGATTGAATTGCCTTTTGCCTTTAATCACGTTTAATTACATTGTACCTCCTACGGTATTTCTAAAAATAACGACTGAATAACTTAGCACGGCTTTTAAATTGTTGCGTAAAACAAATTCACTAATTTTAAATGATTGTAATGAAATATGAAAAGAACGATATATGGACACCATAAAAAGAACGAAATCATTCTCATCCAAATCTTTAAAATTAAAAAGGACTGAAAATCGATTATATTCTATCGGTTCTTAGTTATTGAGTTTATACCGAGATATTTTCCTGTAATTCCTTAACACGACTTTCGTTTTTTCGACGCTTTAGAAATTTGTCTTTCCCTATCTTTATCGGACGTTCAAGAAAGTGCACGAATCGTCATTCTGGTGAAGCTATTCCCAGTGCGATAAAATTTTCAGCGCTTTTTACCTCGCGTTATGGGTCTCTGGATTTTACGAGCTTCTTTGACGGCGAAGTCGGAGTGCATAGTACAGGAGAAAGGAAGTCGTTAACTCTTGTATTGGAATACTCGACGTTGGGAATGCCGGCGGTACTGCAAACATGGTCCTTTTATTTCGCAATGAAAGGCTGTGAAATTTCGCGAAATAACTAAATAAATCAAGTTACTCATTCTCGATATTTCCACAGTTCGTCACGGAGAAGCATCATGGGAGTTGAAATCTTTGGGAGACACCTATAACTATTGACTTTACGGTCGCCTACGATATAAATTATCTTCAGCAAATCATCAAGATGTTCATTTGTTTTCGCTATGCATGAGTTAGAGCTTAATTCCGTAATCGTGTAAATTCGAATTTTCCATATCGCTGATCTTAGCGTACTACAGAAAAAGGAATAATTGTTTTTTATGAAGTTTCCATTTCATTGTAAATTAAAATTTACACGGTTCATTGTCTATGGGTTTTAATTTAAGGTGTTGAATAATAATTGGAAATTTCGAGCTCGTAAGAACATTTACAGCCGCTTAATTCGCGGAAGTGCAGCTCAGAAATAATAAATATGGAGAGAGCACTTGAGCTTGAGAAGTTTCTGCGCCGCTATTCGTAAGCGGTTCCGAGGGACAAATACAATAAAATCGGTCGTGGAAGTGGAAGAAATTAAAAAAGTTTAGCGATAAAGTGATTTAATGTATTTTCTATCTCAGCCGACCTTATCTGAGCCAATGAGATATAGATAATATATGAATATATGACATGAGAAAGCAGTTTAGAATTAGAGTTAGTTAGAGAATTACCATGAGAGTGCGGTTTATATTGGTGAACTAACAGAAAATTTCAATCGGCGAAAAGTGCGTTAAAATTATCATAACTTTAAAAGCCTATCGTATAAAAAAACTCTCCGAGGGAGCCTGAAATTTTTAAACAAATTATACAAAGGCGAACGCAATGGTGGAAAAATCCAATTTTGCTTTATATTAATGAACTACGTTTAAATTTGAATCAACTACGATAGAGAATAGATGTAGTCTAATTATGGAGGAAATAGATTGTAGATTAGATATCGAGGTCTACTAATGAAACATGTTAGTAATAGAGTAGAATCATGAGTATTTTCTTCGTTTTTTTGCTGTAATTTACCCCATAGTATTTCAAATTTGAAAAATATAATTCATTGCGCGTTGTTGACATGATTTTCATAGAAATAACCGTTTGTTTGCAGAAATTTAAAATTAGAGTAAACTATCCGAATCTTTGATAATTAAAAACTATATTTTAACGTGGTTTAATAATTCAGTTAAAATAAGCTAATTTTTGGAGAGACCAAGCTCAAGATAAAATTTTGCAGAAAATTAATATTCTAGAACCTTAGCTACGAACTGTATGTACAACTGTATTGTACATGTAGTCATCGCTCAAAAGGGAATACTTGTCTCCAAACACAGCGTATGATTGCAAAAAAATCGATATAGGCAAGAGCGTACTAAGAGATAATTTTGTATTAATATGCATAAACAAATAGACAGATATATATTAAATGAAGGAATTTCTCGGCATACGGAGGTCAAAGAATGATAATGATATCATTATCCCTCCACTGAAGTATTCATTATTGGAAAATCTTACGTAATGCATACGTTAATGCCACGCACATCACTGGCGTTTAAGTCTTCGTGCAGCTGTGAAGACCATTTTTTCCTTCCAAAGAGATGGCCTCGGGCTGAACTAGATTCACATATAAGAAGAATCTCTCTCCCTTTAACCTTTCTGGTCTCATGTTGTTCATTTCAACATAGTGGAATCGCAGGTCGTTAAGATGCACGCGATCTTTTAGAAACATTTCTCAATCATTATGATTTCCTCTTTATAATGCTTCATATTTTCACGTTCCTTTAGAGATACATCTTTTTACACGATAAGTTTAAATCTTATAATAACGCCCACACACTTTTTCACCGACTGGAATTTTCTAATAGATCTATTGTCCCCGCTAGCTCCATTTTTCATAATTTTAACAATGTTTCTTGTTCATTTACGATTATACCCTCTCCTCGTTAATTCTCGACCTTCGCTTTCGACGAATAATCTTTTTTCCAGTGTTTATTCAGTTAATTGTTTAACCAATTGTTTTCTTTCGCTCCATCTCGACTCTCTAGATTGTTTTCTTCGTGATTTCCAACTTTCATTTCCTGTTTTTCTTCGTAATTGCCTCCTCATTGTTAACGTTTATGTTCCGTGATGTGGCATCTCGTGATTTCCAGTCGTTTTTCTTATGACCGAAAAATCTTTCCGAGCATCACTTTGAGTAGTTTCATGATTACTTTAAAATTTAATTTCCTTCGTCTCTTGTTAGCAGGAGTTAAGGTATTAATACGTTACCGTAAAATAAATCAATATTCTTGCTATCTCTAATTACTCGGAAATAACTTTTTCTAATTAAGATCCATGGTGATGAGTTAGAAATGAACTGCGTATAAGTTTAATATTAAAACTTACAAGCAAAATGCTCTTGCTGAATTTATGAGTTTAATAGAATTTATTAACACGCAAGAAATCGGGTGTGGGTGGGTTAGTACGTAAAGGCGTGCACCTAGGAAGAATCCCAAGGAGAAACGGATACGAAAAATTCTGACTGGAACTGGACTCGAACCTGGAGTCTTCCACTTTCAGGGCGGACTCTTTATCTAAGTTCTAGCTTGATAGCTTAATTACATAAACCATGAAAAGTGAAAGATTCCAAGTTCGAGTCCTTTTTTTCAGACCTCTTTTCATGTCCGTTTTCCTTATGATTTGTTAGATTTCATTTTGGACATAATGCTCTAAATCACGCTGAGGCAACTATGGATTCTATGAAGTGGAAAAATGCTATAATATTTGTCTATCGACGATAAGTGAGTAGTAATAACATAGATGACTAATATGTATCAAAACGTAAGAAACGATTTCTTATGAAAGGAATTCGACTGTGGGTTGCAGGACGTCGAATAGCGAAGCTTATCTCTATTAAGTAAACTTTTATAGTAAATTTTACAGGCTGGCTCTGACTGAAAAGGTACAAGTTAAACAGAATACCTAAAAACAGCAATGTCTTATGGAAGATGACTGTATTAAACGATCCGAAATATTCCAAAATTATATCACCTAATATATCGATGGCGCAATTTGGCAAACTTGTGATGTTGAGCCGTCTTCCAGGTATGTTCTGCTGGCAATATTCCACGCATAAGCCAATAGAAATCATGCCTAGTCGTCTTTGAAGTCGCGAATGAGAGAAAAGGGGGCTAAAACTTCCAAGAAGGGAGACAAGTTTATCTTCTATTGGAATGCTTTGACTAAGCGGAGAGCGGCGACCTAGAAACAGGCCTGGGCACTCCACTATGGAGAAACTATTTGGAATACATTACGTTACAGCCGAGAGGAAAAAAGGTATCGTAAGGCTATACGGGATTTCAGGAGAAGATGGAGATTGACATCAATGCACAATTTAAGGAAATACTATGTACCTACCTGTGTCAGTAAGCACTCCCACAAAATCTTTAAGCTACGCATACTGCGCTAATGAGCATTCTAACACTTCGCCATTCATCAGATGGATCTATAACTTATATAAACTGCTCGCCTCTAAAATTTTACTGTCTACCTGTGGGCTCGATATAGGCTCAATATGTATTCTGTATAGATATGCATTCTGTGATATCTTTAACATTTAATCACACCTGCTAAAGCGGTGCCTCGAATTTCGACACCAATCCTCCGCCGAATTGGTGTCGAATTGCGAGACGCGAATTTCACGACTCGAATGTAACTCGATGAAAGATAGACCAATTCGTTTTCGGGCCCATACCTATCTCTCAAAAACCTCAAAACACTACATGAAATGGAATATTACTAATTAAATTGACATAAAATTCTATTTTTTCCCACAACGCTCATAAATGAGAATATATCCGAGTGAAAATAATCAAGCAAAAACAATCATTCTTTTCAAAGGCAATATACACCAAAATACCAGCATAATCCAACAGAACGGCAAAGAATTACAAATACCAAGTAGCATCGTTCAGTGTCACACCGGCACACATGCTGTTTAGCAGCTGTCCCACAATCCGAAACTGTCGGATTGTGGGACGTCGAATAGCGAAGCAGATCTCTATTAAGTAAACATTGGCAGTACATTTTACAGACGAGAACTGACTCTGACTGAAAAGGTCAAATTATACATACACACGTGCATACGTCTTTATTTACGGGCGAAATTGGGACTAGACAGGTCCCGTCTTACATTTAATCCTAAAAAGTTGAAAATTTAAGGAGATTTAACTAATAAATTATGTTAAACAGAAATCCTCCAGCAGTTTCTTTGCATGGAGATGTATATCGATTCGATACTGAGAACGTCCTCATCTTTCTGTTGCAGGTTTTAGGTAATATCAAAACATATTCTAGAAGAATAAAACACAATATCAGCCATCTGATTTGTCGTAGTTGATTTATACTATTATTATTATAAAATGAATTGGTTTTCAATGTACATAAAGAAAGCTGTTTTTCGAAAAAAGCTTTATCCAAAAATTGCTTTGATAAACACCGATGAGTATTTTCACATACACAGTTACCTTCACATCTTTTAGATTGTATGTACCGTCAGTAGGTTTGCGCATGTTTTGAACACCCTTATTTGGGTGTTTTCCTGCTATGGACATTTTTTTCCTAAGATATTACTTGGGTATTTTACATCCACAGCTCCCTCTTCTCATCTCATCCACAAAGTTTTCTTCTCTCCTATTTATAAACTTATTCAAATTAATATATCTGACGAAAGGTCAGATGGAAGAAGAGACTTCTTGGCTTCAATTTGGCTTTATTAAACACCTTATCTTTTGTGTATTTTCCTTATCGTAAAAGTGTAATTTAATTCTTATGCCCTTTAAATTGCACTTTAAACTTGCCGAGTGGCAACGATAATATCTCGTATAAATACAGATGCATTAATTTTAGGATTCGCCGCTTATTGAATCGCATTAATAGAAAAGATAAAAAATTCCTTGCCGTACAGGCAATTTGATCGACCGCAATCGCTGATGTGATTTCCTTTGTGGCTTCCACTAAGAACTGCTAATTCAATCGACCGTGGAAATTTGTCTTAGGTGAGATGATGTAGGCTGGCACTCCTCTGTTTTGCTTACGGTTGTTTCTTTCGCACCAAGATGAGAAAGTTTTAACACCGGAAAAAGCAACGATTCCGATGCGTTTCCTGTTTCCATCATATGAATCGAAGCTAAAAAGCTGCCAAGAAACCGGAAGGATAGTGGTTTAGGTGGTTGAGATATCCATCCACTGAAACTGATTTACGAGAATCCAAAGATTGTTCTCGACTTCTCTTAAACGAGGAGGGAAGTGTGCGAGAAAAATGAAATATTTCCGATATAAATGGCGTTCCTTCGAGTAAAGCTTGATCTGTCGGAGATTTCTGAGTACACTTGCGGTTTCATATATAGTTTTAGAATTGATTTTCTTGCCAGTTTATTTTATATTGTCAGTATGGTACATATTTTTAGCATGCATGTAAGTTAAACATTTTAAAGAATAAACAGAATAGATTATACGCTACGGTATATTATTATTTTTAAAGCGCTGAGACATCGACCATGATAATCGCTATGTTAACCTGAAATTAAAGTTGTTTTTTTAGGGTTGTAAATATTAGCTTTATAAAAAATTAGAACTTATCTTTCCATTTATTTTTTTTATTTTTGCGAAAGTTTCACTTTAAAATTTCTAATAGAAATGCGAAACTACCAGAATTTTCAAGTGTTATTTTCTCCATCGAATTTTCTAGGTTTACTCGTAGTCTATGGCTCTAGATACCAATTACGTCCTTTGAGTTAGTACCAGAACAGCTTTTATAATCTTCCATTATCAAAAGCAATCTGTTTTAAAATTATATTCATTCTCTGTCGTTTTCTCCTGAAAGAGCGTAAAAAATAGTAAATATTATTAGTTATTATTTTATTTCTATAACTTATTGCAGGCACTCATGAACTTAACATTCTGGAAAATAATTCCTGAGTCGATTTCAGATTTCGTTTCTTTCGTAGCAACATATCTCTGACTATTGTTAAACCGGCAAGAGAGAACGCTAGGAAGTGCTCAGAAAATCTCATTTACCTCCCAAAGAAGCTGATATGCCTTGAGTTTCAACTCGCATAAGTTAAAAAAGCGACGTCTCATCACTGTTTAGGAATTTCGGTCGTCAATTTTGCTCATTTTCGGCTATTCTTCTGCGACAGCGAGGATAAGAAACCACGTATGACTTGCATTGAAGCCGCCTTACTCAGAATCACTCGCACGAATTAGTACGCGCACATCAGCTGCGCGCTCGGAAAATTTACCCGTCACGTTTGCATCAAAATCGGCTTTTGTAAACAACTTCCTCGCGCTCTTTGCTCCGAAAGAATCCCGAGAATTCCTCGACTCTGCTCTATCCCTCACTCCCCACAACAGGGAAATCCGTCGACGCGAAATCCGCCGAAACTTCAGAGAGGGAAAATTTCCCGGGGACGAACAACCCGGAAAATGTTACCCTGAGTGTTTTATGACTTACATCGGATCGCTTTGAGTCGTACACGAGAAATTCGCTGTTGATATTTAGAGCCGAATCTTTTCCCCGCTCCATTCCGCAATCCCTCATGCTTCCCGACAGGCCTTTCGGTTCGCGTCCACTCTGCTGCCCATCTCCCACCGCGCCACCCACCTGCACACTCCCTTTCTCTTCTCATCTTCTTTTTCACCTCCGCGGGCCATCTTCATCTGCGTCCTACTTACTCCGATCATAGCCCTTCCTCCGGCCCGCCTCGGGGCTCCCATTCGACGGCCCTCTCCCCATTTGACCTTCTGAAAACGCCACCCCCTTTTTACATATCTCCCTCGGGTGGTCCAACCTTTCACTGCTTAAATCTCCCCCTCCGTAACCAACCACCTCTTCTGCATCCTATATCTACTCACGCAAGATCCATTCTCCCATTCCATCTCTGCCTCGGCCATTGGCTCCTCGCGCCTGAGGTATCTTCGCAGAGAGGAGAGGCCAAGGCCATGATTTTCGCGAATGTTTTTCGGAGGTTCGATGATGAATAACGGGTTGGCGGTGGGCAAAGGGGGCGCTCGGAGGCGTCTTTCCGAGGCCCCCCTAAAGGGAGTAAAAAGAGGCGCTATCGAGAAATGAGGCAGCGTGGTAAATAGGGGGCGGGTGGGGATACAAGTGGGGGTACGTATTGGGAGATGGAGGATGTGTTTGATACGTAAGAGGCTCGATTAAGCCGCAGTGATTTACGTAAGGGAACGATGATCAAGGGCCCAGGTTACTCGGTCTGGGGCGTGATGTGTTCCTTATGATTTATCCTCCCGGAGCAAAGAATGCAAATAGGCCCTAATCTTGTGCATCAGACTGCCTCCCGCATGCTCATTAGCGATATGAGAATGAATGGTCCGCGATGGAATTGAATCCCTCCTCGTGATACAGTCGGGGTCTGTCCATTGTACGGGAAAGTGGACAATTTCTTCCTTTCGATTGAGACTCGAGTATCGTTTCATTACAAGGTGGGCTATTCTCGTGAGAATGTGATGAATTTCAGGTCATTATTCTGAAGGGAGATTGGGGAAGAGAAATCTATTCAGATTGTGACTTGTGAACTTCTCTCTTGCTAGTTTCAGCTGCGAGAGCATTCGTATAGCAAATTCATATAGCCCAAAACTGATATTTCCAATTCTGGTTTACCGAAAATAAATAATTATCTTGAATTTCTAATTAAAATTATTTTTTTTATTTAATTTAATCAATGGCCCATTATCACCTAATTAAAGCTTTTTGTGATATTATAGTTTGATGGTTTTGATTGGCAAGTCTAAAATATGATTATGCGGATCAAAGCTTCGTTTCTCCCGTCTAAACTTTCGATTCCAATCTATCACATACCTTTGACGTTATATTCGTGATACGATTTTTATTTTAGGGGATCGATGAAAAATTTTCAAACTTTCAATCGTCGCGATTGTCTTTATATATTTTATTATTAAGAATGTTGTGGTTTAAAGTATTATTCCATTTATTAAATCAATATTCATTGTGTTTAGGGGCATGATATAAATTTGTAAGAGTCGATACCTATTAAGCTCATTAGTTATTATTCTTCCAATTAGCCCTCTTTAGATGAGTTGAACAACACAATCTTTACTGTTACCCCACGTACATACCTTAACAAATTATTCATTGTACGTGAACCTAGTAAAACTTCCTAAAAGAAAAATTTGTTGAGTGTAAGCAGTTTGAGCAATTTTTATTAGGTGCACGATATAATTTTCTAAGAGACGTTACATATTACGTTCATAAGTTTTTATTTACTCAAATACTCTTAAGATAAGGTTTACTAAGTTTCTACCTTATAATATACTCCAGTGCATACGTTAGTGAATCTTGTAAAACTTCCTTAAAGAAAATTGTGTTGCGTCTCAGTGACGTTATTTAGAAAAAGTTACTTAATATATTATAAATAATATTAATAATCTTTCCGAGTTTTCATTTCAAATGAATGCTGAAATTCGGATGAAGGATGTTGGAAAATATTAAATAAAATCGAGAAACAGCCGAGTCTCGAATATAATGTTGACTTTAAAATGAATACAAATCCTGATGTACTCTAATTCATTAATGGAGCAATTTTATCTAAAATGGATTGGCATAAAATGAATTTGCATAAAAAGCTAATGCCATTTAGGGGAAACTTTTATAATTATTGGATACTATTCACCATTAGCTCTCAAGCGGATCTTTCCTAGAAGGAGAAACTAAAAATAAGTGTGCAATAATAAGCAAGTGTTATTGATATATTAATATTTTCAGTTGCTTCATAAATGCACTTCCTCACTTCAATAGCTTACTTTATGATACAGATATAAAAATATTTTCGCAGTCGGTAGGATTCGAACCTACGCTCCCAGAGGGAATCTGATTTCTAGTCAGACGCCTTAACCACTCGGCCACGACTGCCGCGTGAGAAGTGGATCTTTAATTATAGTCATAATCAAATTGCTAATTTCCGAAGATAAATATATCAGAGACTTTTGACGGTTAAATTCGTCCGTGCGTTCTAAGAACCATATCATTTGATAAAGCTACACATGGTGCTTGCGCGTACCTCCACTAAGTGCGTACGAAAATTTTTTTCTTGTTCCACGATAACGAGAAAAAACATTCATTAAAGTATGTGTCGTAGTATTTTTTAATACATGCGTTGCACGCATAATTTTTTAAATACAATTTTAACGCATATAAGGCCATATCTTTACCAGTTGTCAAAATTTGAAACTAACCTAATATACTTTTCGGTGACTTTTTAATATAACTTATAATTTTCTCATATATATAATTTTGAGCGAATTTTATATTTCTGGACTACATTAATGTTCATGCAAATCTGAATCATGATATTTAATATGTTCCGATTACGCAATCTCTATTGGTCATGAAATCCTCTAAAATCTGAGTTAACTCGGATTTAATTAAACAAATTCGAGCTATACCAATATCTTTAGTCTATTACTATTCTATTTCTATTTTTATTGGAATTCACTTAAAGAACTATTTCAAAAATCACAGACTGCATCATTACCATAATTCGTGATAGTAATTCACGTTCATTTGTAACATGGTTATATTCTGGCAGCAAAATACAGTTTGTTTTGACATTTGCTGTGCCTATTTATTCAGATACTCGAGTATCCTTGGCGGTTAAGTGAGTGGAACCACGACTTATGAAGTGAAGATAAATTTAAAGTCGTTGAACATTACCTTGGATAAAGCAAACAGACGGTTCTTAGATGTTTTCTTTATATTTTAAAGCACTTTTCATCCATGATTTTCTTTAGAATATATATAAAACATAGATTCCGGATTTCAGGGGAAAATACCTTTTGGGTGCATTCATTTACTCCACGCTCGGAAATAACAGACTCAACTATCTACTTGAGAACTTTAAAAGTAGACCTTCACTCAGCTACCGCATGAATACAAGGGCTCCTGACGACAACTTCTATTATCCCTCACACAAAACTACCGCCCTTCAAAGATCTTTTATTGTCTCTGCAATTAACCTTTGGAATTCTCTACCAAATAGCATAAGAAATGCAAGGAGTTTACGCCAATTTAATTTTCTCGTATCTTCGGACACTGTAGTACAATTTTATATTGTAATTATTATTATTTTACTGCGACAATGTATATGGACTTATTTGATATGTTTTTGATTTTGTGCTTAGGTGGTTTTCTGCCACAGGGCATCAATAATATTACTATTTCCGGTTCCGTATTTATTTATCTAACGTAGAAATGGTCCATTGGTACGAATTTATTTATTTATTTATTAATGAGTACATTGCAATTTGGCCTATTGGCCA
This sequence comes from Ladona fulva, assembly GCA_000376725.2. NCBI lineage: Eukaryota > Metazoa > Arthropoda > Insecta > Odonata > Libellulidae > Ladona > Ladona fulva. The sequence continues at coordinate 2,031,588 of KZ308123.1, read as the reverse complement.
GGTGGCAATGTTGGAGGGGGTATAACATATAAATAAGAGGTCTGCCTGGCATTCGCCCAAAGACGGGAGGGAAAACCCTCCAAAAACCTCCCGTAGACAGACCATTACACTTACAATCGATTAATACAAAAATATATAAAGATACAATACTTATAAACTAAATACATGGTTGATATCCACATAGTCACACATCTCTATAATAATTCATTCGTTACAATAACTTTACTCTATAATACATTGGATTACAGAACTAACTATCGCTATACATTACAAAAATATATAAATTTATCAACAATAGAGATTTACAGAAGTTGGGAAATACCCGTGAGGTCAATAACCTAAGAAACTACATACATTTAGACTTAATCTTATTTTTGAAAGTTTTAACATTTTTCGGCATTGGAATGAGATATTCTCCAGGTAATTCATTCCATTCCCTAATACCTCGAATGTCACATATCTTGTTATTACTCGTCTGATATTCGTAAGAAAATTCTCTCCATATTTTATGCTGAGAGGGTGCACCTAACACGTCATTTGAAGATTGTAAAAAAAAATTTGTTCGAGTTTAAAAAGAATGGTGGAATAACTGAGACGTCTTCTACTTGCTTTCTCTCTTCGATACTATTTCACCTATGGAACCGTTTAATTATAGTTGTTAATTAACTAATGTTTTAACAATTAACGCCAATGTTGACTTATGAGTTAGATTATTTTATGACAGTTCACTAGTATTATCCAATATTTTTATTTATTCCGTGTCATGGTATCTACTCATCGTTTTTTTTGCAATTTTATACTTGAGATTAATATTTTACCAAACATAGAACTCGCAATTATTGTTAGCCTTTCTTATAATAAGAAATATCACGTATTACACATGCAATTTGCAGCTGCGATTCGAGTTTCATTATTAATTGTGTGCAAGTTGATTAATGCCCATCTTAAAGGAACCTTTCGGCTCAATTAAAAAAACGCAGACATAATTGCCTGTTTATTGTTTATAAGCATTATATCTTCCACATAATCAGAATCACTAGGGAAAATAAGGCCGATTCTTCTCGACAGCAAGCAAAACTTCGAAGCTACATTTCGAAATCGGCCGATGAAAACGCTCCTCAGGAATGGGTATAAATCGTTTCCAATCTTCCCATGCACCCTTCATCCGCGTTCATTTTTACGGCACAAGTAATAAAATCCCCCGATTGTTTCTTCACCGATCTCTTCATCTGAATGGACCGCCTAAGGGAGAGTCACGTGACTCTTAGGTGCTACATACGCAGGCTCTCACGCACGCACACGAGCGGCACTTGCTCCATCGTTTGGGGCATATCCTTTAACGGCAATGTGGGGCGAGGCCTTCTGCCCCCACGGCGCGCCAACGCACTCTCTGATCTGCCGCCATCATCCTCGGGAGATGAGAAACCAAATATGGGACTGCATTTTCTCCCATCTTATTGCTTATTGATAGTTTAAACTATTAAGGAAATGGAGAAATGAGCGGTCCTATTGTGGTGATTAATTTATCCTACTCTCCCAACTAGGTCGACCTGTGTTATTAGGCAATATTCCCTCCTATAAGGGATCGTAAGTGCTAACTTTTTGTGTGCGTGCATTTTAATATAGACAGCCTGCGCTAATAGACTCGCTGAATACAGATGAAGTCGAACAGGATCTAGAGACGTAGAAAAGGTAAATTTGAAGAAAGAAGAAATCATTACTCATTTACTAGAGAATAGTCAACCTAGACCGTGAGAATGTTTAATTATAAAGATGAATATGGTAATGAAGATAATTAGTAACCGAAAAACATTCGTTAACCGAAATCCTGTCGTCCTTACGCTCAAAATCCCCAAAGTGACCCAAAACACCACGTGAACACCATCAATTTCTTCGCAAGTGAAAAATATGTGCAATATTCCTACTTCGAATAAAATTGAATTTCACTTTCACAGATTTATGTGCTCAAGTTCACCAAAACATTTGACAGCCAAATTTGTCAGCCAAAAAACCAAAGCCTACAGCTTTTCTTTGCTTGCGGACAAAATAATTGTAATTGTGATATCTTCAGGTACTCTTGTATTGGTATATTAATAATAAGACTTTTATATGTATGCAGCAACGAACTGTTCAAGTGTAACAACCGGTACCCTAATATAGACTGAGTCTAAAGGGTATCGTTACTTCCTTTATAACAAATGCTCTAATTCCATATATGTTATTTTTGTAAGTGCTTTACAAAGGAATAAACATTTTCTTCTTCTTCTTCAAATCCTCGTTTATTGCGTGAGACCAGAAAACATTGAAAAAATCTCCGTTGAATCATTCAAGAAGCGTCACTCATAAGCCGAGGCATCGTTATATTAAATATTTGATGCTTGAATATATGAGTATATGCCAAGAGAACGAAAAATAATTTTTATTATCAAATTACGTAAATCTTGTTTTTGAAAACAGAGACGATGTTGTTGAAGTGTTGAGATACGAAAAGAAGCACGCACGTAGTTGATAATTTATAGGTCTGCTCGCAAACGGCTGCTTTCTCAGTCTTATGGAGGAACACTGGAAGGACACTGAGTCTTATTTTTGGACGGAATGCCAGGCCAGCCTCAAGGGAACGTGTCTGAGATTATTTCTTTCCGATAGATTGCTTTGAACGGCTGCTACGAGTATGATGTACGATCGTACATGATATGCAATGCAAGTTGGCGAGATCGAATGGTGATGAGATAAAGAGTTGCTCACTTTGACAAACTTCAAAACAAGATTTTAAACGTGTTACTCCTTCAAGAATGAGAAAGTCTATCCTCTGTCTCCTCGGACAATAAGTTTGGAGTTTAGAGCTGAATATGGGGAGCAAATAAGTACTTAATGGAAATTTCCTTTAGGTGGAATCTGAAATATAAATATGCTCCTTAAACAAGGTTAGAACCCAAGATAATCTCAACTTATTATTTTCCTAATAGATCGCATTATGTGATATAAAAGTACTATTTCATACAGATCAAGTTCCACCTGTAAGTAGCAGATATATTTAAAATGTAACAACAAGAATCCTAGGGAATTAGTTCAATTCTGAAGCATGAAGGTTTTGAAGTTTTCAGGAAATACCCCTTGCGAGTCAAATTCCTAAAACACAAAAATACATTTTCGACCAATCTGGAAGGGTGAAATTCACACAGTTTATTCTAATATTATTACTATCGTAAGCTATCATACATTACACAGTATTAAACTTACGTACTATATCTCAGAAATATCTCATAATGCTATCACGATACATTTAAATGGACACAAAACTCGTTCAGGAAGTGAGGAAAGAGAGATATTTTGCACCTGATGCGTCTGTCGATCGATAAACGAGTATTTACACATGTAGGCACTTAACACAAGAGAAAGTCATTACCTCTATCGAGGGAGATTAAAACGGACTGATCTCCCATGTAATCGTTACTGGGCAGGTGCCATTTCAAGCATATTTAGATTTTCTCCAATTCTCAATTCTCCTTACGTTTGTATATTGAAGGAATGGAAGGAGTGATATTTCAGACGCCTATTCACAAACGTCCGCAGCCAGAGCACGAACTCAGGGTGGCCTTCTCCACTTTGGTGTGACCCATACATACAAATCACCAAAATGCTTACTGGTATGCTTGGAAACTCAAGTGATCGAATGTTACACAGCTGTTTCATCTCGACAACGAATCAAGTTCTTCTTATTTTCCCTTACGTAGCAAAACTGAGTGATTTCGTACAAGAGTTAGTCGTCCTAGGAACCTAGTTTAATTAGTAACTCTAGAAAAGCTCGAATTTGTTTTTTATTGGCATTAAAGTATTTTAAGTTCAATTTTGAGATACATTGATGCCATATACATAAAATCCTTAAAAGATGGAGGATGAAATAGGGAAATACGGAAGAAATAGTTTCTGAGGAAAACGGAAACGTTTATGAGAAAGGGAAGGACGCCAGTGTACCATTTTTGCGTAATTCCGGAAAGGTAATCAAGGACAAAATCAAATTATCTTATTATTTTCATAACTATACCTAGAAAATAATAAAAAAGGAAGAAAATGAATTGTTCCGTCTTCCAAAGTAATTTTCCCATTCAAACTATTACGCGTAAATCAGCGACCTTAGCAATTATTTTTCAAGAATTAGGACTAGAGGCATCATTTTCCAAAATATATACGAAGCTCAGTTCGAAATATCATCATAAGAAATATGTTTATGTATATAAACACAAACACGGTTTGTGAAATTGGAATAAAGCAGCTCTTTGAAAGATGTGTACCAATATGGTTTTAAAAAATAAGGACTTCGTCGTGATATAAGGCAATGAATATAGATAGCTAATAAATATTCTTATTTTCGAAACAGAGTTTTGGTAATATATAGAAAAAGAGACGTTACTCAAAAAGATACTTTCGGTGTATCACTCGTTTATATTTATATGACGTGCTTTGGAATTAAGATACCATAATTTAAAAATTCACGACGGCGTCGTCTCACACGCGCGAATCCCAGAGGCAATAAAAAGAGCATAATTTTGCGAGGTGACCTTGCATTGCCTATCGGAATATAAAACACCTTTATCCTTTCATTATGGCCCTACCTATCACGAATGAATGGCTTGCGCTGCATGTTTGGGGAGAAGAAGGAGAATATTTCACGAGAGAAAGAGAGACAGAGATCTTTATGCGGTAAGCGCAAGTTCTCGGCATCTCCGACCCCATGGGTGCAGGCTCTATGAACCCAAAAAGGAGGATTTTTAGCGGAATTAAGGTCGCCCTCCTTCTGCACGCAGCATAACAAAGTCCATCCCCTTTGGCGTCGCTACTGCAGGTGCTCGATGGAGTCCAAGTAGAGGCCTTGGCCCGGCAAGTGAGTGGTAAATAAGGAGGGGAAAACACTCATCCGTTTTCGAGAGGATTGAGAAAGGAGGGTGGCGAAGAATATTACTCGTTTTCTCTCCGAGATCCCCAGCAGCCCTAACTGAACGGGAAATAAAATGACCTTATGAGAAAGGTCCTATCATTTCCACGGGACTCATTCATAACCGGCCGGTAAATTATTTCTCCGGCAGCGATTCAATGATCCGCGGAATAAATTATCGAAAATGGGAGATGGCGTGTCATTCATCAGTAAATGAAAATCCGGAATGCTTCTCTTGCCCCATTTGCTAGTGGTAATTTTGACGGGGAATAAGGATAATGAGAAACTCTTTCGCGTTTTTCTGGGCTAAGCCTTGTTCGCATTGCCGTGCAGACATTCTCTTTGGCAATTATGAGGCCTAAAGTGAATAAGCGCTATCTCAAGCTCATTTTTGAGGTGGTTTGAATGCCAGCTAATCGGGTTTCCTCTGTAACGAGGATGTTTCTGTTGATATCTGCATTCTTAGTTTTATCCCTCGCTGTAATAGTTTAAAAGTGGATGTTTTGGGGAGAAAATGGAATAAATTTGTATAATTTAAAAAAGGATATAAATCGTTCGTTGAGGGGTACGTCTGGAAAACACAAAAATAAGCGAATGCGTGGAAAATCAACGGGAGTGGGAGCCAAACCCGTCAACTCTTTTTGAATTCTATTATCCTTAAATTTAAAAAGTGATAATTCATCGGTGAGATGTGTTATTTTGGTTTTTGAAAATTTACTAGAAAATATATCTAAATAAATTAATTTATTCAAGGTGAGAGTAGTTTTTTAACACGATAAAGTGTACCGTATATACCCGCGTATCAGACGCAGTAAGTTTTTTGGGACTGTACTCTACAATTCTATGAAAATTAACACGATTTAAAAGGGTCCTTTTATAAGACGCAACTCTGCTTTTTGTTTTAAATTTCAGTGAAAAAAACGCCTTTTAATCGGCATATACGGTATGTGCAAGAACATTTGACAGATATCCGTACCATTTTCCAATGTGCTCGTTAAAGAAAAATATTTCGAACGCATCTGGAGGCTATCATGTTCCTGTATTGCTATGTCTGCCTCACACTTTCCAACATTGATTTAAATTTCTTGAAGGTGGCGTCATAAATTCAGGAGTGCTTCTCTCAGTATCGCTTAACCATGTCAACCCTCCAATCCTGTATCTCGATGGAAGGAGAAATAAAAGAAATATAAATGAATAAATAAAAAACAGGGACCACTTTTCACAGGAAAACAGAGCCTAATCGCTTGAAGATGGCCGTTATGCGTCAAAATAATTATACTAACAGATTTTTAATTATGTTCCCCTGGAATCTGTTAATTTATTGGAAGTTTAATACACGACACATATGAAGAATTTTTACACCAAACTTTAGATATTTTTGCTGGCACAGACGAAGAACTAAATTTGCCGTGAAGAAATATTTTAACCAGCGTACCAAAAAACGGCATATTTTGCGAGTCGCGGCTTTTCTGCGACGCATAAGATTCAATTGCATGGAAACGGCGCAACTTACAGCAACACAATTTCATCCAGAGTTGCATGAGAGCGGTCTCAGTCCAGAGTTTTGGTCTTAGGAAAAATTGATTAGTAGAAGTAGTGGTGTGCCTTTTGGTTATGGTTTGTATTTGGTATTTTTTCATTAAATAGGATCTAGCTTCTCAGAAAAGTAGTTGTGTTTTTATATCTTTCTTATCGTCATGAAACACCACAAGGTGACTCGGCAGTCCGTTGAATTTACTCTTTAAATCATTATTGTCACGATCCTCTTTACATCATGACTTATCTTACTTACCAATACTCTGCCTTAGGTTTTCAGTATCCCTATCTCCCTGGTTACTTCGTCTTGCTCCTGAGCTCCTTCCCAACTTATTCCTTGCTGCATTGATTAAAAATATGATACTTCTGTCCTTCGCTCATGCTTTATCATAATGAATCCTCTTGAACTTTCTATTTTTTAGCCATATAGTTCTATTGTAAGTTATTTTTCATTCTTTTCTCGCTTCGCCTTTTCTTCGTTTTATAATTTAGTCATCATTAATAATAATAATAATGTAAAACTTAATGTTATTTATCTTGTTTCCTTGTGCTATCTTCTACTTTTCTTTTCTCAAATACTTGATTTTTCTGAAATGAATTCTTTGCAATAATTAACAAGTGATGTCTATGTTTATCTATTAATAGTCAACTTTGTTTTTACTGTATTTGTATTTTCTAAGTAATTAGTTGTATTTTCTATGCAATCTCAGTGTGTAATATTAGCATATATGTTTGTGTTCCTAAGTGCATATGATACTAGTGACTCGGTTCAATGACTAATCATAAACTTTATCGAAACTTAGTGTCAGTGAAAACTTATTAAGGCAGTATGATGTATTAGTTTGTCATTTTAATCATGTTCTTGTTTTCAGGCTATATATTTTTTTCCAGCTTTCTGTTTCTAAATCTCTTAGTCATTACTCTCAGTAGGTTTGTGCAGGTTTTTCACACCCCCCTTCTTTGTGGGTGTTTTCCTGCTGTGGATATATTTTTTTCCTAGGCCTCACTTAGGTTTTTAAATCCACAACTAAATATTTCCAATTTTGTCTTAATTCAACTTAAGTTAACTTTTATTATCTATTTTTTAACTCTTTGAGATTAATATTAGTTTATTGATTTATTATTAATTTAATTTTTTTTAATATTGACGATGGGTTAAATGGAAGAGGAGACTTTAAAGTCTCAATTTCGCCCAAAATAAAGACGTTATTTATTTATTTATCCAGCCGTCATAAGTTTTTCCGTAAGTTCCAATCCTCCTATTGTATTCGCCTTTCCCATACCTCGCTTCTGCATTTTCACTCCTCCTTTGTCTAACGCATTCTCTCTATCCGCACCTATTTCTCGCGATCCGCTCTCTTCCGAAGGCTAATCTCCCTCACTTTGCCCTGCATTCCTGGAATTCTTACCTGGAGTGCGTAATGCCAGAGAGTGAACTTGACGACCTCAATCCGTTGATAAATGTCTCCCACAAACCAAAATCCGAATCTCTGCGGAGGCTATTTCGTAAAATTCGGAACGTTATTGAAGCGGCTCCCCAAATTATAATTCATTGCTTGGAATGGGAACTGTACGGTATTGTCGTCCGTGAGAATTGATTCCTGGTCTGTAAAAGTATTTTTTCTCCTCGCTTGGTAAAGGTACGGTTTTTTTTCTGGAGATCGCGATATATTGAAAACACTATTTAGAAAATAAAGAACAAACAATGTCACAATAAAAGGGGTTTCTCCTCTCCGCTCGCAGAATGTGCCACTTTTATGAATTTTTATATACTTCTGTTATTCGGTAGCGTTTACGTTCATAAGATATTTTTAGAGGCCACATTGAAAATAGGTTTATGATGACTAGTGGTTTTTTTAAAACGACAGAGATTCGTGCAAAGGAAGCCCTTGGTAGCTGTTGGGAGAAAATCTGCCAACGAAGATATTACGTGAATGCATAAGAATACACGTATAATACATTCTATTGGTTTTCACTGTACCGATATCCGACGATAATTTTGTTAGAGAAAAAGATTTATTAAAATTTGATTGATAAAATGTTACATTAAATGTTTACTTGTTTAGTCTCCTTTGGTAAATAATCATAGAATTCTGCGTATTTTATTCCAGCTACATGTTCATTAAATATATGACATTCAGAACCGTGATTAAATACTTTTACTTGAAAGATTTCGTTATTACCTGAATACTCATATATCTTGTCCGTTGAGAAGAAGCTGATGAATGATTTAAATTTAATTTAAATTTGCAAGTGTATCTCGGGTATTGATGCCTTTGCCTGGGTTTTTAAAAATAAACCGCAAACTGCGGTCTTGGAGATGGAGGCCATGTAACCATTTCCACCCTTAAACTTTTATAACACCGACTTTGTTTTTCTATCGGATTGCCAATCCACGTACGGTTCAACATAGAAAGTATTTGCTTTAATAACCCTCGAAAACGGTGATTCAACAAGGTATTGCTAATATTGATCAATCGAAAGCAATAGTCGATCGCAAGGGACACAGTATCTTCTACGCACTCTTCGATAGAGTTTCGCATGGATATCATCTGTTATAAGAATACAGGTGTAGTAAACACTATCCGAGAATGTCTAACGGTAGCAAATGTGTATTTGTTATTCATAACTCCCGATTCCGGCTATTGCGAATTACATACATCTACATAACATCTACATAAATACCCTTCAAGCCGCCTTTCGGCGTGTAGCAAGGGGTGTATACATCAAACACATACAATTTTGCATAGAAAAAAAAACTTAGAGAACTTGTATCGAATAAATTTTGGTCTATCTATAGACCCAGAATATTAAAATAATCAAATTAAATTAGCGTATATAACTTCTTCGGCGGCATCTTGATGGAATGGGGCAATCAGTATTATTAGAAGTATTGTTAAAAGTGCTTCGACAGCTAAGGTCATGTCGCACGTAGGCCTCCGCCGGGATTTGAACCCCGGACCGCTTGCACTGAATTTGAACGCGTTGCCCACTTGACTACCTAGAAATAATAATAAACTACATTTGTTTAACATTCCAAAATACCTTGAACATACATTCATACTCTAGCCTACCAGTTCCAGAACACTATTGCCATCATCATCATCGTCTTCATCTTCAGTTGATGGCAATAGTTTATATTTATATATTTATAATAGTTTATCATAGGTTAAGTTAGGCTTGATAATGTATGTACGATATCTTGTTTAAATATTATTATATATTAATAAAATACATAATATTAATACATTTAAATCTAAAGAGGTCACGCAGAGTATTGGGACGTTAAGTATCGCACGGACTTGATGACCGTGTTTATAATGGAACATCGTATATAGCTGAATATACGAGTTCCTCGTAATGATCGAGTCACAGACAGTTGCGGTCAATGAAATAAATATCACAACTAATGTTCATGTTTTGATTTTTGAGAGGTAGTTTAATGAGCGCAGTTTCCAAGGGGTGTTTACGTTTACTCCAAAGATTAACACGGTCTTTACCGGAAAAGAATAACCGCTAGACCTTTTAAATTCAACCTCAATACATGCACGCCAAGGTTCTAAATGAACCATTCATAAATTTTTACTAGCGAGGGATAATGCCATCGCCAAAGCATAAAACTGTTGATTCATAAACCGACCGATTTCTCATTAAAGCTCGAACGTGACCTTCCATTTTTTTGGATCGGATCGATGGTCATTACGTTCGCTTCTCCCTTCTCTTCGATGCTTTCCTAGTCATCATCTGAATGTTTCGTCTCTTCGGAAGATATTTGTTTTCGCCACACCCTTCTCGTGACTGCTGTTTTCTCGACATATCCCATTTGACCCCTTTCCTCTCCTTCATTCTCGAGCAACGATAAATATGCCCTTCACTTCTCTAGTTTTTGATGCTCGCTCCATTCCACAAAGTCGGCTGACACAGGTGCGTCCATACCTCAGAACGTAACGGCTAAGACCATCATATTGAGCGCGAAATGCGTAGCTACCACCGTTTACAGACAATGATTTCCATATATCCACGTTAGCATGATTTCGCTGTATCCCCGTGTCACGGCACATTGAATTTTACGAGTTCCTACTCATTTTGGATCATGATCGAAGGAGAATCCAGCAAGTAAAGCTGCGTTGAAGAAGTAATATAACAACCTTCAAATGAAGATCCTTGACACCAAATTATGGAAAAATTATAGAGCATTTCAGGTCTCGGTTGCCTATAAAAGTTAGATGTAATTATGAAAATAGTTTTAGAGTTAAATTATAGCAGAATTTTACCTTAGTTTTGCTTATCTTAAGTATCAATGAAATAAAATTTTATTTAATTGATTGAAAAAAATCATCTCGCATTTTTAAAAAACTTTAGATCTCTTACATACTGCAGTTTAATTTAGTGAAGGAATGGGATGAGTAAATCTAGTGATATTATAATTCTAAATTGCCTGTAAAGGGATATAAATTCAGCATTTCTCCTTTCTGTCAAATGAATGTTCATTTGGACACTGAAAACATTGATTTATTCGAATTTGACATAATTGTATGTTAATATTATTTATTCTAACAGCCTTGCCTCTTTTTTCTTTCTTTCCATCATTGTATGTGAAATCCAAAAATTCCACAAGATAGTTGAACATTTAAATGGATATGAAGAGAATGAATATATTCCCTTAGGATCGCAAAAAGTAGACTGGTTAGCGTGCTAACCCCTAGGTCCCGGGTTCGAGTCCCAGCTAATTCGATTTTTCTGGTAAGGGAATGATTTTTTGTGATCGTGACTAATATTAATTATTAAAATGGATGTAATTGGGGTATTCCTGTTTCTATTAAAGAGGTTATTATTATTATCGTCATCATCATCATCCCCCTGCCACATGCCGAAAGGCGACTTGCAGAGTATTTATGTAAATGTAGATTACAATTAATATTATAAATGCTCATAATGATTCTATTGTAATTCAGCGCAAACTTCTTTTGTATTTACAGTTATAGAAAATAATAATCGAACTGCGAATAAAAATTAATGAAATTCGATAAAATATTGAAGTTTTTTTTAAATACAAAATTATAGTTTTTTATTTCGTTTGAGATGAAAAAGAGCTGCACGTCATTCTAATCCAATGCAATGATTTTTACGAGCGTTTATCAAATTCCTTTGCATCCCGTGTTAATTGTAAAAGTTCCAGAATACATCGGAAGGCGTCATTTGAAGCGTACAACAGTCCGATGCTAATATTTAATTGATTTTCAAAATGTAGGTGATGAACTAACCAATGAGAAATGTGAGGTCATTAGAGGGCCTTCCGAAAATGCTATATAAAAACACATGCTTACCCTGTGAAGACTTTTAACTCCTTAAATCTCACACCGGTTGAGGGTATTCTAATTCACCATTCAAACAATCGAATTATCACCAGAAATCTTCCGAACAGAATACATTTTCAGGACGAAAACATTTTCGTAGAGCAAAATATACTAAATAAAGACGTACATAAATCTCTAGTAGGTCTTCAGATTTATGATCTCCATTTCCGTGGCTGTCGAGATCACTGATTTCCTACACTATCGCCCTTATTCTTCGGTTAAATAAGGTTGAATGGCTCGTGTTAAAAAGACATGTTATCGTGTAGAGCCAAGGGAATGGGTCTAGTAGTATCTTCGGAGATTAGATCCGAAAGACTTAAGGGAACGGCTCTCTGTCGTGACTTAGCGAAATAGAGAGGAGAGAGCGATTGTTTGCTTTGGAAAGGGAAGAACATGGAGAAGTAGTCGGGACCTGGGTGAAAATTTGGGATCGAGGGAGAGAGAAAGCGAATGGGGAGGGAAATAGAAAACGGCCATTGACAGGTGTTAAAGAGGTAGTCTGTATACAGGCGTTATCTTTACGGTGATAATTAGGGTGATAAATGTTTTTCCTGGGAGCTTGTTTCGATGCGATACTTCGAGAAAAATAAATATTATGAACTGCGCTTCTAACGAAATTGTTAGCACGTGTGCTTATTCTAGGAACTTCTCGTTTCAAAGATTTACCTTTGGTTTTAGTGTTTTAAATTTCAGTTAACTAAGTTCTGCTAGTAACAGGAAGATTTATAATCCATTTCAGTGTCTCTGAAGAGCTCGCAATGTCATACGTTCAAAAGTAAACATTGTTAATCCGGTTAGTCTTCGAGAAATGATTTTGAGCAGTAATATTGTTAAAAATGCTTCGACAGCTTCGGTCATTTAGCACGTGGGCCCCCACCGGGAATTGAACCCGCTTTCACAGAAGTCGAAGGCGTTGCCCACTTGGCTATCCGGGAGCTCCAATCATTTTGAAGTAATTAAATGAATCAAGGTGGTAATTTCATGAACGTGGAACAAAACAAAATGTAAATTAAATTTAATTTCCTATTAATATTTAATACCCTAGCCAGTCTCTTGTTATTAAATAATTTAATTCTCCATTAATAAATTAAAATCGATCAATTGAAGGGAACCCCAATCGAAAGTTTGAGGAATGATAAAGCAAATTCAAATCCATGTAACAGTTGGAGATTTGAAACAGACATGTTTATGTTTCCCTTTGTAGCAATATGGAATACATGATTTTTCAGGATAATATTTTGCTATATATTTCCGCTGTTTTTAGTGATTCATTATTACCAACTGTACTTCTGGAAGGAAATGTATTGTTGTTGTGATGACTCCTTCAAGTAGTTCAAGGAAATATGGTAAACGTAATAGTAATCGTAATAGTAAATATAGGATTAAACATCTATGATGTTAATAGATTTATATAAAACCCTTCGTAAATGTCTGCGGACTAGCTTAGTCATTTATCACGATTCTTAAGAATGAAATTAAAAATGTATTGCTGTTATCCTAACTAGGTAACAAGTGATGTGAAGCATGATTTTGGAAGGAAATTTGAATAGGAATTCTAGTAATGGACGTGGTATCCGAGGTCATTTCACTCGTAGATGTAGATTACATGTCCAAGGAGGAATTTCCGAAAAGTTTATCACTATACGTAGGAAATATTCTATGGTGAAAAATAAGAATATCCTTTAGCCAAAGCTTGCAATGAAGTGTTCTGTCAGGGGTGCGATAGGCGATCAGTCTTGATCAATCCTCTATATTCATCTATGTTTTGGAAATGGAGAAATAAAATACAATACTGCACTGGTATTACCTTTCCCTATGACTTTCTTTCGTTCATTTTGCACATTCTAAATAAAATTTCAGATGGAACTTAACGCAAACCACGGATTAAAAGTGAAGAGTAGTTCATTAAATATTATGAAAATCATAGATTGCTCAAACTCTCTCTATTCATTTAAAGAGATTTATTGTGACCTCCCTCCAGTCCTATCGATAGGTGCAAGAAATTGCTTGGAACTAACCGAATAACTAACTAACTGAAATACTCCAGAGAATTCTCAGAAATGGACCCTTTAGCTTATCCGCATTGCATATGTAAATATCCTATTCTATTGGGGACAACTACTTTTAGCGAGAATCTAAGTATTCCATCATTATTATTTTCCCTACTATTTTGAGGTTTCGCTCATCATAACTTACGCTTTCAATTTTTTTATGGAAAACAAAAAATTTGAATTTGAAAAACTATTGCTTCTCTTCAAACGTTTCCTCAAATCCATGAATAACCTCATCTGTAAGTTCTGCGGAGGACGTGCAATTGGGTGGTGGATGTTGAAAGTAAAAAGATACGGAATTATACCTCATTATATTTGAATGTGAGCGAAAATAATAAAATAAGGTATGAAGTTTTTGGGTTAAAATATAAATTATACCTCATTGCATTTGAATGCGAGCGAAAATAATAAAATAAGGTATGAATTTTTTGGTTTAAAATATTTAAAGATGAAAGGGTAGACAATGAAAATGTCTAAGTGTTTTACTGTACTGATTTTCTTTCAGTAGGCACGAAAGCTATTTTCCTAGCCTCTTCATATGACAAACTATCTCGATGATTTTCTTGGTTAAATAAAAAAAAATCATAGAGAAAGCTAGTTGCACATTGTATATGGGAATGCGAGCATAATTTTCAAGCCACGTTTCTCTTTTTTCATGGCACATCTCTTAGATTCCTGGGAAAGCTAAGTATCTCTTTCTATTGTATGAAGCCTGATCTGGCGTTTACTCATTTCTGGAATTGCGATTCCCCGTTTATATTTTTTGTCCTGCTGCTTTCACGAGCGGCCAACGTGCGGAACTTCTTTACGAAGAGAAAACCTCTGTCTTAGAAACACGCCCTTGGCTAATAGATATGCCAATCGGAAGAGCAGGCGGACAAAATTTTCTCATTCACATTGTGTTTGCCAATAACTTCCGGTTGGCCAGGTCGGAAGGCGGGGTTGGCGATGGCACGAGTTTCATTGGGGAATTCGATGATAAGGTATGAAATCTAAGAGCATAGACAAATATTTCTTGCTATTTTTTGGTTAAAGGTATTTCATACCCTGCGATAAATTTCGTATTCAAGACATATTGAAAGAATTTGTTAAATAATCAAGCACTAAATTGTGTATAAAGGTCAAATCTTTACGACATATTTTTTTAATATTACTACAACCCTGCATGGCTCCCGGATAGCAAAGTGGGCAACGCGCTCGACTTCAGTGAAAGCGGTCCTGGGTTCGATTCCCGGTGGGAACCTACGTGCGAATTGACCAAAGTAGTCGAAGCACTTTTGATAATACTACTACTAATATTACGTTCCTGCAATCCGTGTCACTTAACCTGTTTATCAATTTCTCAATTTCAATGGCTGTGAATACCGATCAATTGCTCAAAATAAACATCCATATAATCTCAAATTATAAGAATGAAAAACTTCGTACTTTTTTTCGAAGAGAAAGCTTACGAAGTATAAGTACGTACGAAGTTTTTTCATTATGTAATGTCTTTCCACGAAGTAATGCCTTCGAATATTGACTTAATCAAATTATAAATTCGAAGATAATAATGTTTCGAAAGCTTTAGAAGAAGATATCTATCACAAATGAAGTTTTCCATAGGTTGATAGTACACTAAAACTATAAGAAATATGGATCGTAATTACGAGCATAATATCTCATAAATGTTAAGAAACTATTGATTTATTGTCAATTTTTTTTTTAATTTCTTAAGTAGTTTGCATTAGTATAAATATCAAAAATAAAACGCATATACATGAGTTTGAGTACGTGAGTTTGATTCATAATATTTGAATAGAATGGCTGCTTCGATTGTAAAGAAATAGAAATATTCAGAATAATAAGCTAACTTCCCTTATATTTCATATACCATTTCTCCAGGTAGGGGTGCGACTTAGCTTTACAAATGAACTCGACTTTAAAATTAACACAATTAAAGGCGGTAGTGCTTTTACGGACAACATTCATGGTATGCTAAGATAATTTTATGGAGACTTTTTATTCCTTTTAATATGCATATGCTTTAAAAATCCTTATAAGTTATTACAGAATTGAAAGTTATTGTAATTTTCTTTGGTGAGAGAGAGAGCGCTGAAGAAAGAAAAACACCAGCCCTTTACCTCCCAACAGTTAAAAGTTCAGTAACTCATGTTTAATGCTCGAAATAGATCATAGCATAACCTCATCATAATGAGCCTCATTCATTACATTACTAATAAGCAATCTCTGCTCATAGTAACATTACGGAAGAAGAAAATACGGCAATGAATTTATTTTTCGTAATGTTTTTAAACGCGAAAAACTGTTTGTTACTTTCGCGTATCATTTTACAGTATCTTGTAATTGGCGAAAACCTACCACAATGACTGTTATTATAGGAGAGAAAAATGATCACCGTTTATATCCTATAGTGTGGAAGGAAAATGTGTCGCCGGATGTAATGCAGGAACTCCCAGAAATCGCGACTTTTCCATCACTTCTTCCCTGATCTCGGCGGCGCCTTTGAGTGATTTGGTTGATTCTGCAGGAGGATGGGCCGAGCTCGTGCCTCGGAGATTGGCCTCCGCCAAAGGGAGGAATAGAAAGTCTCCGGCTTTAGTCTGCCTCGCCCACTCCTTCCTCAGCCACTCCCTTTCACGCATTTTGAGGGTCGCTGACCTCCTTTAACTCTCTTTCATTAACATTCAAAATCGCAAGAGGCTTAGAGATATGTGCTCGTTGGCCGAAAATAATGATGTTGGCGATACGTCAAGAAAAAACATTCTTCGGAGGAGGAAATTTGCTCATCAACATAAACGTCGACTGCAAGTTAGCTACAAATCGTAATACTCGGGAGTTTTTAATTTATTCACTCTGGGCATCGATGTACGTCGAGTTTCCACGAAGGTAAAATTAAAACATAAGCTCTAGAAGTTATTCAAGAACAAGAACTGCTTCTGGCATTTTGATTCTTTTATTTTTTCTAAGTTACCCTGTGAACGGCTTAAAAAGCTAAAATGTAAATTGGGTGTTTTGTATTTTTTATTCTTAAACCCAAGCGATTCCTGTTTGAGTATTTCTCGTTGTGAATACCAAGTTAACGTTTGATTCTAATTATTTTAAATTCTGTCTGCTATGAAATAGAGTTTGAGCGTAAAATGTCTTCAAATATGAGGTATAATCCTTCCGTAGAACGAATAAATTGTCATCATTCAATACTAGTTCCTTATTCTACCTTGTCAAAAAAATAGGACTAGGATTTCAAAATAATCCGGTTACTATTAACTTATTAACTTTACTTATTAATGTATTTAAATTAATAAAAAATCGTATATCACAAATAAAAATCGAATAAAAAATTAAATACATGGTACTTCATATATTATATATTAAGTTGTTGAGAACATAAATCGTTCTTCGCTTCAAGGATGTAAAGGAGTTATTGAAAAGATCACAGTCCCTTGCGTTAAAAATGTATTGATCGCCCTCATCATACGTGATACGTGCTCAAACTTGCTACCATACCCTTCCAAAATGACCACGAAAAGAGAGGTATAGCGATTTTCAATGAATAAATAATCATTCTATGCAACTATTCACATTGGAATCATTAGTAACCAAGAGATTTTCTCTAGTACGGTTGATTGATATTTAGTCTCACAGTTTATCCTCAGATAGAAAATCTTCTCCAGTTCCGTTCTTCCCATTTCTAATCTTCATTCTGCTCCTGGCATTCGGCCACTCAGCTGACTTCGATTCGTCTTCATAATTTACAATAAATGTTTGCCCATGGATATGTAACCTTCGTTTCGGAGGTGCCGATATCTCTTCTTTGCATGAATATATCAATGTCACTCGCCATTGTGACGTACAGAACACGTGCAGCGCTGAAGGGAATCTTTCCGACTTGAGCAGGCGCTCGTCTATGACAAACTTCGACTATAAAGTGAGTGTCTAGATGAAACCAAACTACGTGTATGAAGTATTTACCATTCTTAACCATTCTTCCCCGGAATAGCTTTTCTTTCGATGTTTTCTTCATCTCAGGAATATCTTTGCTGCTCTAATTCGTGAAAGAAACATCCCTCAGAAAATTTAACTGCGGTATGAATTTGTATTTCGTTTCCGCTATCTCCTTCCTTGCTGAGAAGAAAAGAAATCAATGACGGAAAATGCTGTCCTAGCCTATGAAATGGATATTGATTGTCAAGAAGCAAATCTGAATAAGTCAACCGATGCGATTGTTACTTATTCATAACATTACCTGTATGAATATATTCCATAAAATGTCTTGCTCGCTCATGAGCTAATATTAAGATCAAGCCTACTTCATTTCCGACGCGAGATTTCGTACGAAATACATTTGTTTAGATGTATTACAAATAATTTCCGATTTCTTTACACATATTTTGTAGGTAAACTAACATTTCGAAGTTTTGAACGGAGTAGATTAGGACAGTGATGTATGTCAAAACTAGTCACTAGCTGTCATTGTGTGCGGACGTGTTTACGCTTGTCTCGTCATGCCTCTTAAAAAGAAAAACGGTGTATCTTCTGATGCTCCGGTTTCTCCGTCTTTGATTCCGATGGAGTCATCTAGCCCCATACTAGATGAGCTCCTGCAGATTGTGCGGCAGATTCAGGGTGATCAAACTGAATTGAAGACTACTCTTAACGCTCTACGACGGTCCCTTGCAGAACAGACGGCATCGTTGGAGAATAACACAGCTTCGATATCGGCCCTCACCGTCCATGTTGAAGAGCTGCGCACTGAATATTTCTCTCTGTCAAATCGTGTGAGTGAGCTTGAAACCCATTTGAATCATGCTGAGCGAGAAAACTTGAAAAATGTGGTCGAAATTCGTGGAGTTTGTTCCATCGAAAGTGAGCGTACTGACGCTTTAGTCATTCAAGTCGGGGTGGCACTTGGGGTTAAAATCGACACTAACGACGTTGATTACTCCTATATGCCGAAGGCTCGTGGTGATCGTTCAGTGTTCCCCCACTTATTGTGCGTTTTGCTCGATCTTCCCTAGCGACTGATTTAGTAAATGCGAGGAGAGTAAAAAGGAACTTGTCATCAAAAGACATCGGCTTGACTTCTGAACCTGTTTCACCTATTTATGTTAACGGAGCGTTAAGTAAGCAAGAGATAGAGAAGTAAGCAATAGAGAAAACTCTATCGCATGGCAAAGGATTTGAAGAAAGGGGGGAAAATCAATACCTCTGGGTTCGCGGAGGCCGTATTTAAATGGGAGGAGATAGTATTTCTGTGGTGTGTCTTGACCATATAAATCGTCTAGGATAGGAGTTGTGCTCTAGTTCTACACCTGACTCCCGTTTCCATTCCGACTCACTTCTTATCTGCCATTGCAATTGTCAGTCCCTCTTTTATCACCTCGATGAATTAAGAATGTTTCTTCTTGATAACCATTTTGATATTGTGAGTCTATCCGAAACATGGCTTACACCTAGTGTTTTGGATGAGATGATAAAAATTGATAATTTTAATTTGGTGCGCCACGATAGAATCGGTAAAAGAGGAGGTGGTGTAGCTGTCTACCAACTTTAAATTACTCTTTTTTGGCTTCTTAATCTGTTGAATATTGCTCTAGACCAGAATTCATCCTTCTTGAAATTTTTTTGTTTTCGTTCATCGAAGTTATTACTTTGTGTTGTTTACCGTCCACCGAAAACCGGTCGTCTTGATGAACTAGAACTGGAGCTCTCACGTTTCACTCCAACGTTCAGAAACATTGTAATTATGGGCGACTTTAACTCTGATCTACTCAAAGACACGTGTGACAGCAGACATATTAAGGATTTGTACATTGTAACAATCTTTACATTGTGCCTTATGGTGCCACGTTGGTGTAACGGATACCTTTCTCGATTTATGTATCGTGGATGACAAACAGAAAATTGCCTCATACTCCCAGATTCCCTGCTTTTTGTCATCTCACGATCTGATACATATAACCTATCGTTTTATCACTCCTTTTATTCCTCATCCATCGTTCATGTATCGAGATATAAAAAAATTTGATGTCTCTAGGTTCTGGCTGAACTTAACGCTCTCGATTGGACCGAAGTTTTTAAGTCAAGTTACTTAGATGGTAAACTTGATTGTTTTAATTCTAACTTATTAAGTTGTATTAATCGTCTTGCTCCCTTTAAATTATGTACCCCTAAACGGTCACACGCCCCATGGGTTAATGACGAAATTATAGAGCTGATAAGGCAAAAAAATCGTATTCGCTGTGTTTTTGTGCGGACAAAGACACTTTCCTCTCGAACTGAATTTATTAAAATTCGTAATCGTGTTAAATCACATATATCTGAGGCTAAAAGACTTTATTATTCCGGGAAATTGTGTCGTGACGCGCGAGCGGTCGCGTTCGACATAAGTTCGCGGGGTTCGATCCTCAGGTCGGCAGAGATTCATTGAGACGGCGAATCATGCTTAAGAGTTTTATTATCTTCGGACAACATTACACAATACTAAAAACACAATCAGTTACTCACTATGAGGAGACTTCGGTAGGACGCAGTCTATCGCGGATGGTGGCGCAGACACTCATCGGTCCTGCGTCCACACCCTTTGGTGCAGACCCTCAGCCCGAACCCTACTCACGACCGATGACTTTCTGCCCCGACGTTCCACTACCACCAATCGACCGGCTCACCATCACCCCCACGACCCTGCTTCACCGACCATCACTGCGACCATCCACCCCCACGACCGTCCTCCTCTGACCTCGAGGACTTCCCTCCTATATCCGATGTTTGTAACCGAAAATGGCAGGGGGACGCAGGCCGTTGTCCGAGGTCACGACGGAAATGTAGTGAGAGGAAGGGAAGGGGTGGAAAGAGTTCGGGAAGAGTCCAGAGAAAGATCTAGAAAGGGTTTGGTCCGGTGACCGGAAGAGAGTACAGAGGGTAAGGGTTGGAACGAATTTAGAAAAGGTTTGAGTCCAAGAAGAAGGTCCAGCGAAAGGTTGGGAAAGGAAGTTAAGACAAAGGGATGGTTCGGAAAAGAAGGGATGTTGGAGGACTCTGATGCAACCCCTGG